>JADBJO010003343.1:175000-197500 GCA_016801955.1 Conus betulinus | reverse complement strand
ATATACACAACGTACAATACCACACACCACACACACAACGTACAATACCACATCATATCAACACACAACGTACAATACCACACACCAAACACAAACGTACAATACCATATCATATACACAGCGTACAATACCACATCATATACACATAGAATACCACACCATACACACTACGTACACTGATCATGACAGTGGACAAGCTAAGAGACACTGATGATTCAGGAGATGAGAAAAGAAGAAGACCAAAAAAGACCAAAAAGCAGTCCAGCAGAGCCAGCAAGGGCAATGGACAACGTGGGAGAATGCACTCCAAAGAAGTCTCACTTGGAATGACATTTGGCACATGGCCCCTCTCAGGATCAGCTTCATTATCAGATCTGCATATGACCTTCTTCTGCCCTCAAATGCAAACCTGGTGAAGTGGGGGAAAAACAGACGATCCTGCATGCCCCCTCTGCCAGGAAAAACAAACGGTGGAGTATGTCCTAAGCTCATGTAAGTAGCCCTGGCTCAAGGAAGGTACACATGGAGGCACAACCGAGTACTCAAAGAGATTGTACAAGCAGTCTGGGCTAGTACCAACACCACAAAAGGGAAAATCAGGACACCAAAAGCACCCGCAACATTCTTCATGGCAGGAGGCAGCAAATCATGGCCAAGAACAACAGTACCACTCGGAATATGCAGGCAGAGTCTGCTGGATGGGGCAGATGACTGGGAGTGCACTGCAGACCTCCCAGGATGGAAGAGTCACCCAGAGATCATCAGCAAGAGTGGCATGAGACCAGACATAGTAGTCCACTCTCAGTCAACCAAGCAGCTGATCATGATCGAGCTCACGGTGCCATATGAGAACAGAATGGAGCAGCTCAAATCTACAAGACTGAAAATTATGCTGATCTGGCAACAGCCTGAGGAGAGAAGGCTATCAGGTCAAAGTCCTCACTGCAGAAATTGGAGCTAGGGGGTTTGTAGGAACGTCTGCATACAGCCTCATGAAACAGCTCTCAGTTGCAGGGAGGGAAAAAAACAGAGCCCTGAAAGCAACGGCAGAAGCGGCAGAGAGGTGTGTTCAAGCTGGATCTAGTCAAGGAGGAACAAAAGTGAACTTCATAAGGCTTAACTTTCCTACAAATATCAGGTGCCCCCGTGGCTCAGTGGTTAGAGTGCGAGTCATTAAGTGGAAAATGAGCATGTCCAGAGGGTCACGGGTTCGAATCGCAGCCATAGCTCGTCCCAAGATGGGAATAAATGGGCAGCAGAGGGACAACCGGAGTCATGAACCGGGTGTGGCCCCACCCCCCCTAGAGTGTCAGGAGATATATGGGCTGAACACTTGCTTGAAGGGAGCTTTTCTTCTGAGGACTCTGCTGCCACGCTCTCCACGAGTTTCTTTCTACATCATATACACAACGTACAATACCACACCATACACACAACGTACAATAGCACATCATATACACAACGTACAATACACACACCATTCACACAAAGCACAATACCACACTATATACACAACGTACAATACCACACCATACACACAGCGTACAATACCATGCTTCACACACAACGCATTACAATGCAATGCAATACAAAACGATGCAGTACGACACAGTGCGATCCAACACAACTCAAGACAACACACAAACCACACAACGCAACACATTACAAGACAAGACAAAACCAAGACAAATTAACAGAACATATCGAAATACCATACAACCCAACCCAACGTCACACAGTGCACCACAATATCATACCCCACCATGCCAACCCAACGTCACACAATGCACCACAATATGATACACCCACCATGCCAACCCAACGTCACACAATGCACCACAATATCATACACCACCATGCCAACCCAACGTCACACAATGCACCACAATATGATACACCACCATGCCAACCCAACGTCACACAATGCACCACAATATGATACACCACCATGCCAACCCAACGTCACACAGTGCACCACAATATCATACCCCACCATGCCAACCCAACGTCACACAATGCACCACAATATCATACACCACCATGCCATGCCACAATCCACCATGCAACACAGTGCACCACACATATGATACACCACCATGCCATGCCAACATCACACAGTGCACCACAATATCATACACCCACCATGCCATGCCAACGTCACACAGTGCACCACAATATCATACACCACCATGCCATGCCAGGCAATAATCTCACTGTACAGAGTGGTGACCGACAGTGTCACGTGACGTACTGACCTCAAACTGACCAGTGGTGGGATTGAGGTCCAGCAGGGAGTAGTCGGCGTTGCGGTCCCCGTTACTGTCTATGCTGACGTTGCCCGTGATGCCTGCAACAACCATGAAGTCAAATGACGTCAGCAACAACATAAGGTCAAATGATGTCAGCGTCACCAAGCTGAGCGGGATAATCATGGGGTGACGTGTTCGCTGGTGCACGTGCTGTGCAATGTTGTGTTGAGCTGTGACCTGGTGTGCAGTGCCGCACTGCATGGTGTTGTAGTAAACTGTGGTGACATACACCTGGTGAATGTAGTTGGCTTCTGCTGTGGAAACGCGCTGCGTGCGAGGTCAGCGAGGTGTGTGATCGGATCATGTTGCCATTGTGACAACGACAACAATGACCATGACAGTGGAAACAGTATGGCGGCCCTCGTTTTGGTCTACATCGTGGTATCGTGAACATTTTCTTTTTGCAAACAAGCAATGGGACAAACCAATCATTCCACACACACACACACACACACACACACACACACACACACACACACGGAAACTTTCATTTCTAGCTCTTCGTAGACCCCTCCTCAAACAACAGACGAAGACCAACAGAAACAAAGAGGATGAGTGCGATGAAGTGGAAGAAGAAAAAAGCAGCAGAAAACGAGACAGAGAAGAAGGAAAGGAAGAATAAAATGAAAACGAAGAAAGAAGGGAGAAAAGAGGACAAGGAGGAGGACGAGAAGGAAGAAGAGGAGGACGAATAAATAGAAGAAAACAAGGAGGAGAAGGAGGAAGTGAAGAACAAGAACAAGGAGGAGAAGGAGGAAGAGAAGGAGGAGGAGAAAAACGAAAAATGGAAGAAAAAGAAAAGGAAGAAGAAAAGATGAAGAGGAAAAGAAGTAGTAGACAAAGCTGAAGAAGGAGAAGACAAAAGAGAATTCAAAATGAAGAAAGAAAAAGGAAAGAAGGATGGGGAGAAGGAAAAAAGATGAACAGAATCAGGGCATTCTTCTGCATTTGTTTGTACTTTGAGGAAACTGCAATATCAGAAGAAAAAAGATAACACACACCGAAAGTGGCATTTCTCTTCTTCATCGGCAAAGCTGCTTCACGTAGAGTGAAGGCATCGTAATAAAAAATACGAACTAAGAAAGACACAAAACATAAAGAAAGAAACGAGAAAAGAAATATAATGGCCACTAAAACAAACAAACAAACAAACAGCAACAACAACAACAAAAGACAAACGAACAATCGAAATGAAATCAAGACTGTTTAGTAAACAATCACAATGAGGTATAAAACACTGGCCGCCACAATCACCTGATAACAAGAAAGAAGGGGCACACATAACAGTCACTTGAAAGGGAAGACTGGAACCACACAGTCGAGTTTTCATCCACTTAATGGATGCGTTTCTGAGAGTGTTGCTCAAATTTCCTGACCAACACTGCAGGTGCCTGTATCTCTCGGGCCTGGTTGACGCCGGATATATTATGAAAGGAAGCGTAGAGTACAGCCCTGTCATGTAGTCTCAGACCGAAATGGAAATCCGTAGCATCATCTTCATCATCCTCATTCTCATCGATCAGCATAAAAAAAAAAAAGTCTCAAATCTGTGGCCCTTCATGCCCTGCTCTCATGGTGACCTCAGTTTCGATGTCCTCTCCACGTCTGTGGCCTTGGTTTGGTTCCGTCGGGGTCACCGGTATCGGCGAGTCCATGGGGGCTGTCGTTGGACGGACGTGGTGGCGCCCTCCGGAGGGAGAGCTCACTCACGCCAGCTCCGCGACTAAGCAATTATGTCGTCAGTAGGGGGCTTAGTAGTGGTGTCCTGCGTATGTTAGATCAGAACAGGCGCCACTGAACACCACCGAAGTGACTCGGCAGCAGTGCAGTGTCTCTCCTCCGGTGGGTTGCCTCTTGACGACTTGACATTGCCTGCTCCCTGTGATTGTCGGTGCCGGGGCTGCGGCGGGGCCGACCGGGCTGTGGCTGTGGACGGGGTGTCGGAATGAGCGGCGTGGGTGCACTGCCTCTGAGGTGGCGCAGAGGGACGGAAAAGCGACAGAGAGAGAGAGAGAGAGAGAGAGAGAGAGAGAGAGAGAGATGCCAAGAGAGAGAGAGAGAGGACAAAAAATGAACAGAATAGAAGGAAAGAAAAGAAAACGCCGCTGAAAAAAAAAAACATAATAAAGACAAACGAAAGAAAGACAGAAGAAGAAAAAGAAAAGAGAAAGAAGAAAGAAAGAAAAGAAAGAAAGAAAGAAAGAAGAGGAAATGGAGAAAGAGAACAGAAAGGAAAAAAATCGCAGCAAGCAATCACAACGAAACAGACAGAAATACTAACCACAACACACAACACAGCAGAACGGAAAAAAAAGAAAGAAAGAAAGAAAAAGAAAAAGAAACAAAGAAATAAAAGGAAAGAAAAGAACGAACGAAAGAAAGAAAGAATGAAACCAAAGTGAATAATCACAGTGTCACGCCAATAGAAGACCAAGAGTGAAAAAAGAACAGCAGACTGAGGCGGGAGGGACAAGACACAGGAGAGAAGTGAGGGGGAGGGACGGGATGGGGAGGGGGGGGGGGGGGGGGAGTTTGGTGGAATGCCAAACAGGAGATGGCAAAAGAAAAAAAAAAGAAAGAAAAGAGAAAAGGCAACATATCTGACAAGTCGTGATTCTTTGGTGCTTGTTGGCTGACACTGATTGTCTTCATTTGAAATTCGAAATTGTCCAATCACGATTTCTGCCATTTATGAAACAAAACGAAACGAAACAAAACAAACAGGCAAAATCAAAAGAAAATGCAGCAAACTAAGCAACCATACAAAACGTTTTCCGTTAAAAATGGAAGCTGAACATGCGGATGAGTGACACACGATAAAGTTTAAACGAAATTAATAATAAAAAAAAACAGGGTTATGTGCTGTAATTTATAAACATTCACTGGCTCTGACGTGTCTCATAATCATAACTGTTAATACAAGAAACACGGCCATATCGTACATAGACATTAAAGATGACATATTATCCTTCGAGACCAACCAAACCAAAACAACAAGAGATTTCCCTGTTCTGTCGAGCATTCAAATCGGTTTTACGGTTTAATACAAATGGTAGTCACTTTGACAGGGCTGAATAGTGCAATAATGCGCAGATTCAGTGTCAATGTATGTGTGTGTGTGTGTGTGTGTGTGTGTGTGTGTGTGTGCGTGTGCGCGCGCGCGTGTGTGTATGTGTGTGTGTGTAAGCTCTTGTACTTCCAGACATGTATATTTTATAACAGCATCACACACGCACACATACACATGCATATATATATATATATATATATATATATATATATATATATATATATATATATATATATATATATATATATATATATATATACATATATATATATATACACACACACACACACACATGCATGCACACACACACACACACACACACACACACACACACACGCACACACACATATACTCAAACGCTCGCGCGTGCACACACACACACACACACACACACACACATACACACATACACACACACACCATTTCAGTATGCCTGTGTATGGATGCATACAAAGCCAGCCAGACAGATACACAACGAACATATGTGTCCTCGAACAGGTCAACTCACGAATCCCCCTCCCTTCTCTCTTCCCATCCCACCACCATCTGTTCCTCTGCCCTAGCGTCCCCGCCCCATGTTCCCACACGTCCGCCCTGCCCTCTCTGCCATACAGTGTCCTTCGTATTTCATCACAATTGTCATGATGCATGGAGCTTGCTCTGTCTGTCTGTCGGTCTGTCTCTGCGTCTGTCTGTCTGTCTCTCTCTCATTTCTCTCTCTCTCTCTCTCTCTCTCTCTCTCTCTCTCTCTCTCTCTCTCTCTCTCTCTCTCTCTCCTCTCTCCACTGCGCGGGAACTAAATTAACAGCTAATCCTATCCCTGGTTGACGGTCAGAATCTGAATTACAATCATTATCAACATCACCAGGAAGCTGAGAAGATTCCAGCCTGGTCACGACTCGCCCATGGAGCTTCAGCTCCTCCTCCTTCTCCTCCTCCTCTCTCTTTCTCCTCCTCCTCCTCTCTCTCTCTCCTCCTCTCTCCTCCTCCTCCTCCTCTCTCTCTCTCTCTCTCTCTCTCTCCTCTCTCTCTCCTCCTGTTCTACTACCTCCCTCTCTCCTGCTCCTTCTCCTCCCTCCTCCCTCTCTCTCTCTCTTCTCTCTTCTCTCTTCTTCTCTCCTCCTCCTCTCTCCTCTCTCCTCTTCCTTCCTCCTCCTTTCCTTCTCTCTTCCTCCTCCTCAACACCCGTGACATCAGCTTTCAATATGAAATACAGACCGACTGTCCTGAATTCTATGGTCTCCATGCACTGGTAAGAAAGCAGCAATCATGATTGAAACAGGGCAATTTTGATGTGAAAACATGGATGTCACGATTCTAATTCAGATGGCCATCTGAAGTGTTCTTTTCGGCACTTCTGATGCCTTCTTTTGCAACGTCTAGGTAAGACCTACTTGTCCGAAATTCACATGTCTGTTTCGTACGGTGCTTTTATGAAAAAAAGCTTGATTTTGCGAATGTTTTGTGTTTATTTGTTTTCCGTCTTGTTTTTCCCAGAAACGGAGCAGTCCATTTCACTCCCGCCATAACTTTTTTTAAAAAAACACTTTTGACGCGTTTAACGTCAGATTATGAGTCAAAAAGCAAGCAAGCAAGCAACGTTTTGACCCTAGCAGTAAACAGTTTTGACGCTTCTAACACGTCGTGTTATGAGTCAAAAGCAAGCAGGCAACGTATTGATCCTAGCTTTGAACAGGTTTGACGCCTTTAACACGTCAGATTATGAGTCAAAAGAAAGCAAGCAGCGTTTCTGACCCCAGCAGTGGAAACAGATGAACATGGTGGTTGGGTCCCGCTTAGGACATTCTCCACCTGTGCAATGTAATCTTTTGAAGGCTTATGGCGCTAATGTACGTCGTTATGGCGACTAATGGATCATGTTATGGCGCTAATACATGTCTGTCATTAAGACAGAAGGATCATGTTATGGCGCTAATACATGTCGTCATAATACATGTCATGTCATGGCGCTAAGACATGTCTGATTAAGACTCATGTTATGGCGCTAATACATGTCTGTCATTAAGACTGAAGGATCATGTCATAGCTGAATGGCTGTACGGGCCGCAGAACACTGTTAGAGGGCCACTGTATCCGAACACCGCACACTGACATGCAGAGCCCGTCTCTGTCTGCCACGCCAGCCTTCCTTGAACTGAATCAGGTACCCGTTTACTGCAGGGTGGACAGACAGGGTTTTCATGGTACCCGTTCACTGCAGGGTGGACAGACAGGGTTTTCATGGTACCCGTTCACAGCAGGGTGTACAGACAGGGTTTTCATGGTACCCGTTCACTGCAGGGTGGAGAGACAGGGCTTTCATGCCCTATCAAATCCCACCCCACCAGCGCTTCCAACACACCTGGTGAACGTTGTAACTGTTTGACCCGTGGGCTGTAGTCAATGGTTTATAAAAGCCATGTCTGTTGACAAGAGTCATGATTATTATTTTCATACTGATCCATACATGACCTCCATATTAAGACCAATTATTCATTTTTCCAGTTTGTTGCTGTGTGGTGTTAGGGAAGCCGGGAACAGGTTTTCTCAACTGGATGTCTGCCACGCTTGTCTCTCTTTGCTTGTGTTGTCATCTAATCTGTGAGACGATTTGGAGTGGTAAGCAGCATTCGGTAAGCTTTGGACATTCTTGGCGTGTAATTACTTCGCATGGGAACACAGAAAACACGCGAACATGACCCTACTTGTTCGTCTTTACAACTGACACTGTTCTGACAACTCATCTAAGATTTCCTAAATACAATAAAAGAGAAAACAGATATTGATATCTGTCGGTAGGACACTCTGGATGACCGTGTCAGCTGAAAATGGTCACGCTGGACGCCCATAACACGCGGAAACCTTCTCTTGAACACACGCTAACATGAAGAATGGCATCCGACAGTGGAGTCCGCCTGCCGCCTTGCTGGCGCTCTGGTGGTGATTTTACAGTATGAGATAAGCACCCCTGCCCTTCCCCACTCTCCCAGGAGAGTGGACTCCTGGATGACCGTGGGTCAGTCGAGAGCGAGGGTCACCGGTGATGGAAGTCGCCAATCATTCATTTGTTGATTGGGGATGTGGGCCACAAAATGTTCAGGGTGACACCCCAGGTAGGCAGTTGTCTTCATTTCTTGCTCTCCGTCGTGGAAGTGAAAGAACTGTGTGACCTGCCAATGGCGGTCCCCGGCTATTTTCAGAAAGAAAGACCAGGCGCTATCACAAACACCGGGGAGGAGGCTGGCACAAGCATATGCCATTTCATTTTGCTCTGAACCACTGTTGACGGATGGATGAGCACTTTGAGGCGTGGTGTAGTTCCCCTGAGCCAGCATCTGACATGTAAACTTGGGGGGGGGGGGGGTAACTGAGTCTAAGGAACCCCCCTCTTCCAATCAGAAAAGAATTTGTTTGGGGTATTTTCAACCGATGAAATCAAAACACAATCTTCAAGATACATGACCTTCCCCTGGCACGTCACAAAAATCAGGCCTTCTTACTCACCTGTGACCCAATCTTTGCGCCGGCTGGTTCATCTCAAATCTCCCTCATTCCTTTCATTTTAAATCATGTCTGCTTGGAACCACCTGGCACGTATCTTGGCCAGCCACGAAAGAAAAGAACTCAGATGGTGGGTTGGGTGTGGGACTGAAACCAAGCAAAAAAATTGGGGAAGCTCATGCTCCAATGTCCTTTGCCAGTCCTGTCTATAGACGTCTTGACTCCTTAAGCAAGGCCTTGGCGCATGCCCTTGTGTGCCCCGCGGGTCCTTTTCTGATAGCATGACATGTGGAAATAGGAAAGCCAAAAGGGGAACTCGAGTCCATACCAGAAAGCAGGGGGGTGGCTGCTGGGAATGTGGGACACGGGGCCTGGGAGGGGGGGGGGGGGGGGCAAGGGTGCACACGGAAGCAAAAAATTCAGGGCAAATGGTGCCTCAAAAACAAAATCGAAATCACCAAAGGAAAGAAAAAACTCTGGCTGTCCGAATCACGACTGAGGGTGTTTTGGTTTGAATGAAAAATTCTTAGAATGGGGTCTTCTTCTTCATCAGTTATCTGGACAACCATGGAGAGAGAGAGAGGAGAGGGAGAGAGGAGAGAGTTTAAGGGGGGGGGAAGAGAGGGAGAATGGGGTGGTGTGTGTGGGGAGGAGAGTGGTGTGTGTGGGTGGTGAGAGAGGGAGAAGGGGTGGAGGGTGGAGGGGAATTACAAACATGTAGAAACAAAAATACCTCTTCAGTAATGAGAACAGCAATGCAGAAATCAGAACTGCACACTTTAATGAAAAAGTTTTCATTGTACAAGCGTCTTGTGCGGCTGAGAGAGAGTGTCTCAGCGAGAGAGGAGAGTCAGAGAGAGATCAGAGAAGAGACTGAGAGAGATCAGATGTCCGCTTGCCAGCATCACAACTGCAGCAAACATCAAATAACCAACTCTCCCTCCTCCCTCTGTCATGCTTGTAAGCGAACAAGCAAATTACTATGTCAGGCAGTGACCTTCTTAAAACCCCCCCCCCACAGAGAATCCCCCTTGACCGTACACAGACATGCAAATGATCAGACCTCGGATGCACGAGCTGTGGATGATTTTTTTCGCGTGCACGCGTGTGGGTGCACTGTGTTACACGGCCATGGAATGGCCCACAGAGTGCCACCCCAGACCGTTAATGCCCCCGTCCTTTGCCATCCTGTCCCATACGTCATGACCATCAAAGAGTCACCCCTGTCCCTCTCCTCCTTAAACTACAGCCACGTGAACGTAAGAAAGCCCAAAGAGGAGGCACATACGTAGGATGCGGGGCAAAGGTGAGGGGTCAGAGGGTGGTTGCAAGGGTGAGGGGTCAGAAGGTGGGGCAAAGTGGTGCATCGCAGCTGTCTGGATCACAGCTGTCAGAGTCCCGGCTGTCCGAATCACGGTGTTCGAATCACGACACTGAGAATGAGATCAATTTTCGTGGTTTGTCACCATCCTCAAAATGGGTTCTTCTTCTTCTTCTTCTTCTTCTTCTTCTTCTTCTCTCTCTCTCTCTCTCTCTCTCTCTCTCTCTCTCTCTCTCTCCTCCTCTCTCCTCTCTCTCTCTCCTCTCTCTCTCTCTCTTTCTCTCTCTCTCTGATGCCTATGTAGTTTTTGTACGACTCTCAAAATGGACTGGCCTCTCTCAGAATGAGAGAGGTTCTAGAAAAGGGGTGGTGGAATGAAGGGTCAGGGAGTAGGGGGATGGATGGATGGATGGATGGATGGATGGATAGGAAGTTATGTCTGTATTGGAGAGCGTTTGCAGACTCATGACGGCAGGTGTGTGGCATTTACACTGAACATCTATTTACATGTCTTGTCTGCTTCTTCTTTCCTCCCACCTCTTTCTCCATGTAGGAAAGGGAAGAAGGGAGAGAGAGAGAGAGAGAGAGAGAGAGAGAGAAAAGAAAGAAAGAAAAGAAAGGACAGAAAAGAGAAGAAAGAGAGAGGGAGAGAGACGAGAGAGGGAGAGAGGAGAGAGAGGAGAGAGGATGAGAGGAGGAAGAGAGAGAGAGAGAGAGAGAGAGAGAGAGAGGGTTAGTCAGAATAGGCATTAGCACCAATCTGAAGAAGGATGGTAACACATCATAATTACAAACAGGATATTAACAATATTACCTCTTCAGTTAAAAGAACATCAATGCAGGAATCAGAATTGCACACTTTAAGAAAAAATGAATGCTTTTATGTGCAATCATCATCATGAGAGAGAGAGAGAGAGAGAGAGAGAGAGAGAGAGAGAGAGAGAGAGAGAGAGAGAGAGAGAGAGAGAGAGAGAGAGAGATGTCCACTTGCCAACATCAAAAACTGCAGCCACATCAAATAATCAACTCTCCCTCCTCCCTCAACAGAAATAAGCAAACAAATTACCATGTCAGGCAGTTGACCTTCTTAGACCCTCCCCTGCCTTATCTCCCTTGACTGCATGTGGACATGCAAACGATCAGACCTCGGATGCGTGAGCGGCTCGTGAGGGGCACGTGCAGCAGGTGCGCTACATGACATGACGGAATGGGCCACATTTTGGGAACCGAGACCGTTCGTTAATGCTCCCATCCTTTGCCATCCTGCACCTACGTCATGACCATCAGAGAACCTCCCCCTGTCCCTCTGATCCGTAAACTGCGTCCACGTAAAACGATGTTAATAAGAAAGCCCAAAGAGAAGGATGCGGCAGGTAATAAGAATAAGAGGAGGATGCCCAAAGAAAGAGGATGCGGCAGGTAATAAGAAAGCCCAAAGAGAAGGATGCGGCAGGTAATAAGAAAAAGCCCAAAGAGAGAAGGATGCGGCAGGTAATAAGAAAGCCCAAAGAGAAGGATGCGGCAGGGTTAGAGTCAGGGTTTTGTTTGAGAGTTGGGCAAAGTGATGCATTGCAGCTGTTCGAATTCCGACTGTCCGAATCACGGGTGTTTGAACTGCAAAACCCAGAATAATACATTTACATCCCAAAGTCCTCGGCGCTGAGTGCTTCCTTCCATATTTGCTTCCTCTTCCCTCCCCTCCCCCCGTTTTGTGACCATACACCTCAATTCCTCAACAACTCGTCGCGCCGACTAACCACAATTCAGGTAAGGTTGATCGTTGCTCCACGCTTGTGTATCAACATTAAAAAAGGAAAGCACACTTTACCCCGCAAGTTTGCAAGCGGGGGATGTCATGCCTGGCCGTTAGTACAGGTTGGAAGGACACTGAACAATGGAGAAGTTAATGTTCATTGAAAGAGCATGGAGGTGGACATGTGGGGTGAGATCTGAGCCAAAGCTGGGAAGAAACGTGACCAGACCAATCTAGGAGACACATGAACGCCCATACCTGCTGTTTCCCTTCTTAAACACCCTTCTCCCTTATAACGAACACAAACATAATGTCATGAATGCAGAGTGAGTGTATACAGTCCGGAGTGCATGTTTGTGCTTTGTAGTCTGCGTGAATGGACCATACCTCTGCAATCAAGGACATGCGCATAGTATATGCGCTTCACCACTTTCAAGTCTGCACGTTCGCTAGCAGACTTTCACATGCTAACACACATGAACCCCCCCCCCCCCCCCCCCCCCCCCAACCCAACCCCCACTCCTCTCTCCACATTTCCCCTTCTTCGTCCCTCGAACACCCATATCCCGGGCGTCATATTGTGAGGACGATCCACCTCCACTCCATGACAATTTTCGCCTGTACTTGCATGAAAAACAACAGTCTTGCGCGTGCAGCTTGAAAATGATTTTTGTCATATCTAGGTCGCACGGGAAAACGTCACGCTTCCTATCAAGCTACTTAACAGAATCAACATGCTGCGGATGTTTGTAGCAGAGAAGAAAATTATGTTAATTTTCGAGTCCTGACAAGCACAACGTTTATTATCTTCTTCCTCCTCCTGTTTTTTTTTTCACCTTTTTAACGTTTCTTTCTTTTCATGTCAGATTTTTTTTCTTCCTTTGTTTCCTTCTTTGCGTTTTACTTGAAATATTACAGCCACTAATTTGAAAATTAAACCAGACTTACCTGGAAAGTGACGTTTAAATGGAGATTATTTCGAGGATACTGTTGGGAAGAGGTATACATGTGAAGGACGAAACCGCACGTGCGCCCCAGACTTCAGCTACGTGTGATCCTCGAGAACAAACTCGGAAAGAAGCGTTCAATGGAAGTACCTCAAGTTGCTGATGGGTGGGCACATGTATACCTCTACCCAACGGCATATTCGAAATAATCTCCATTAAACTTTAACTTCCAGGTATGTCTTGTTTGATTTTCAAATTATTCCTCGTCTGCTGATTGGTCAGACGTATACATGTGGAGCTGTTAGCGTCGCGGATCACACGTTATCCGTTAACAGGTCAGGCTCTGAAAGGCCATCAGCTCATAACGTGAGTTACTTCCCTTTGTCTACAAATGTGTCCAGCACAGACTGAGAAAAACTTTGTCTTCGTACACCATTTTCGTCTTCATTCTGCTTAATGATCCTGTGGTAGAATCTTGAAAAAGTGTTCCTGTTTGACCATCCACCTGCTTGAAGGATGCTGTCTATTTGGTACACCTCTGCTTAATGCTGCAGAGAGGTACGAGCAGCCCGAGTGCTGTGAGCTGAGTCCTTAGATATGTCTGTTCCAGCCATAAACAGCATATCTTTCATCCAACGAGAAATGCTGTTTCTTTTCACAGGTGCAAACAGTTTTATGCAACTGATAGAAAGTACTTTCCCAGTTCCTAAGTGGGCAATCTTTTTCAAATACTGGCGAACGTGGTGAACCAGACACAACATCTTGTTTTCAAAAAAGGTATGACTAAAGGCTTTAAGCGAGTCCCTGGTTTGGTTTGTTTTAAAAAGAGAGCTATATACAAGTGCACATTTAGACTCAAGGATTTTTACATCATCAACAGAACGACTATGGAGAGTCTGTCCTCTCTGACAAGAGAGCAAAGCAAGTAACAACGTAAGTGTTCTGAGTGTGAGTTTCAGAAAGCTGAGCTGGTCTGCATCTGGCCACTGTGCTAACATACCCATGACTGTGTCTATATCCCATGTGTCACAGTACTTTGGGAGTGATGGTCTACTGTTGAACACACCTTTGACAATTTTCACAGACTACAGGATGTTGACCTATTGTTTCTGCGTTATCAGGACAAAGGTATGCTGAAACTGCACCCCTAGCTAGGTTAACTGTATAATAACTAGCACCTACAGCATGCAGTTCTGCCAAAACATTTGCACATGCACATGTGTACAAGTAGTGATTTTATTTCTGCTTACAAATTTCTTCCATATCTGAATGTAGGTGTTGTAGGACTTATGAGTGCTGGGCCTCCATGAATCCATGATTACAGCAACTGAATGTCTTGATAAACCAGAAGTTAAAAATTTTTACCGACATTTTGCAGACAAGCAGGTTTAGCCGACATTTCTGAATGAAAGGATGAACTGCTTTGAGGTCGCTGGGTAGGTAAAGAAGGTGGCTTCTGCACCTGAGTTCCACTGGAGGGCGGCAGAGAAGATGTTGAAGAACAGCGAACCACGGATGTGTCGGCCAGTTGGGTACCACAATTATCCCTTCTGCATGGTCTCTCCGGGATCTTCTGCAGCACCAGTCCTATGACGCTGAAAGGTGGAAATGCATACCACTGTAAATGCTCCCAAGAGATGGAAAAACATCAATTGCTTCAGCTTCTGGATCCGGCCTGTATGAAATGTATCGCTGCATTTGGAAGTTCAACCTGGAAGCAAAGTGGTCAAAATCTGGAGAAGCCCTGAGCTGTTGGAAGGCAGACTGCAGAGTATGCTCATCAAGTTTTCACTCAACATCAGTGGTCTGACGCCTGGACTCCCTGTCATCTGTCCTGTTCTGCTTCCCTGGAATGTGCGCTGCACGGATCCAGATATTCTTAGAAATGCACCATTACCAATTTGTAATGTGATGTCATTACAAACATCTGAAATGGCTTGCTCCCATGTGATTGATACAGCTGACTGCTGTTGTATTGTCTATCATTTTCCGCATATGTTTGTCTTCAAGCTTTCCATAAAATGACAGCAAAGCAAGTAAAACAGCTTTCAATTCCAAATAATTAATGTGAAAGACCCTTTCATGCGGCAACGAACGAATGTCCACCTGAAGCTGTACCTTCACACTCACACCCCCCCACCTGTGCCACTAGCATCAGTGGTGACAACTGTATCTGCAAAACAAATTCCTGTGCCTCATAATTCAGAGCGTTATTATTTTGTGTGTCTCTGTCGGTGCTTGTAACACGTTACACGAACGCACAAATGCACACACGGATAAATGCCAAAACGCTACTTTACAGAGAACAAACAAAATGGCACACGGAAAATCCGCTATATCTTCAGTACTGCAAATGTCATTCTCTGTGTCAGACACATTGACAATCCACCATTTAAGTTTCTCCTTACTCTCTTCAGATAGCTGCATGAGTTGGTGAAAGTCACTTCTGCTCCTCTTCAAAGCTATTTGTTTTGGTCTTTTTCAACTTGTCTGTAATAGAGAGGCCCATACTCGACAGCAGCAAAGCTAGCAACGATTTTTCCTATAACTTGAGCAACCTCACAGATTGTGTGACTTTGCTCATCAAGAAGCTTTTGACAATTAGACAGTATACTGACAGCCCTTTCAGCACTAAGAGTGACTTTCATGGAGACAGAATCTATGACGACTCCAAGGCATTGAACCCTTGTTGTTGAATAACCGACTTGGTGGGTGTGAATGATAAGTCCTAACTTTCAAAACAAATCAGTGGTGTCTGTAACATTCCTCATGCTGTGGCTCTCTGTTAGTCTAATCAACAGAGAATCATCCAAAAACCCCGTAGATACACGACCTTTCATTCTAAGGGAGGCATAGACAGGTTTCAACAGCTTTGTGAACAAACGGGGAGCCGATGATAGGCCACTGGGTAAAGCATTGAATTCATAGAGTTGATCTCTCCATTGAAATATGAGTAGTTTCTTGTGCTGTTCATGGATTGCTACACTATAATAGGCATCCTTCAGATCAATTTAGGCCATAAAACATCCTTAAGTTATCAAAGTCAGGGCTGTGTTAAGAGTATCCATTTTGAAATGATGATAACTAACTTCTAAATTGAGTCTTCTTTTTAGATTTGAAATAATGCGATAAGATCCATCTTTCTCTTCCCTGGTAAAAACTGGAGAAATAACTTCACCAGGGCAATGCCAACGAGGGGAAATTACTTTCTTTGCTATCAACTTTTGAACTTCGGAATCAATGATCTTACACTCTTTCTGATTTGTAACATTTGTGTTTGAGCAAGATAACCTGGATAACTGGTCTAAAGACAGTCAAATTCAACCTTAACCGCTGCTATCATGCTTAAAAATCTCTGGGTCTGAAGTGATTTTAGACCATGCGTCTTCAAACTGTCTTAATCTCCCAGCAGTAAACTTATGTTTCTGAGATTTTAAAGATGGAACCAGGCCAGGCTCACTTCTTCTATTGGGAGCTGGGATTCTGATGTCACCGTTTCTGCTGGAACCAATGCTGTCTTTTGTTTGTGCTGCTCCTTTGGCCTAAAAAAGTGTCCACGTGCGCGACCTGACTCAGAGTAGTAAGAACCGCCGGCTTGTCCACGGTAGTAGCAGGCGTTTCTGCAGTGTCTGTGCTCATGGCCTACTCTGGAGCTGATGCGGTCGGCCTCACGCACGTCTTTCAGTGTCGCGGACATACTGTCCCCAAACAACCGGCCTGTGATCAGGACCGATTCATCACAGATCCGCGAAAAACTGCTTGTTTACATGTGGTCTGATGCCACTGCGTCTGCGCAACAAAATCTCCCGCGAAACGTGACCCAAAATAGCCACCGCATTGGAGCAATGCTTAACGGCTTCAGAATTGACCTCTGAAACTGGACAGACCACTATCAAGTAATCTGTTCGCGGCACAGACGCACGCAGTCGCCGCCTTGATGACCGCTCTCTAAATATGTGCATTTTCAGGTCGCTTTTGATGGCCTCAGTCGGTAATTTCGACCATATTTCGTTATTTACCGTCGGGACGATCAATTTTCTAACAATTTGCCGGTCTGTTGTAGGCTTCAAATTTCTTTTTCTGCCAAGTTGTTCGTGAACCGACCATTAATTTCTGCCAGTTCCTCTCTCTCTTCTTCGCTTTACAGTTTCGTCTGTACCGCTCAATTCAGCAGCTATTTCTTTCAGCAAGGTCAGATTTGTCTCTGACTGGTCAGCTTTTTTATTCTGCGACACGGAAATCTGTGCCTCTTTTTTTTCCTCTAATTCTCACAGTTGCCCATCTTCTCTCAGCTCCAAAATATCACTGTTGTGTTTCTGTTCTGACTCTGAATCGTCTCCAGAAACTCGGGCAAATTTGGCAGTGTCTGCGGCACCATCTTCGTCTGGAAGTTTCCTCTTAGGCCTCAGTAGTCCCACTAGGGTCTCGAGTTCTTTGTTCCAGTTCGCATCTAGCTCTTGAATCAGGCTTCTAACTGATTCTGGGACTGGTGTGGGCCCGCTGCTGTCCGTGGGTTCTGAAAGACCCTCTGACATGGCTACTGAAAGAGTCGCCGACGTGTGCTCATCAGTTCAGCTTCTGAAAGATCCCAGCACAAAAGGATCAAGACTACTGGTGTCAATCAGAAAGCCAACCAGTGTAATATAATATACTTTGGAATAATAATTTCTTAGATTGTTAGAATCTAATGATTCTCCTGTGATTGCGACGTTTATTACTGACCTGAAAGGAATTATGAAGGTCCAAGGAAATCATTCACGCAAGACAGTCACTGGGAAACCACTTTCACGCATCCATCTGGCACCGCGTTTTGACATCAACTGGGGCTCACTCGCAGTTTCGTCCTCCACATGTATACGTCTGACCAATCAGCAGACGAGGAATCATTACAGTTTACCTTTCATGCACAACTACAGATGATTGTCATTCACTGTGACTCTTCTATTAAAACAAGAGAGAGAGAGAGAGAGAGAGAGAGAGAGAGAGAGAGAGAGAGAGAGAGAGAGTGTGTGTGTGTGTGTGTGTGTGTGTGCATGCGCCCCCATACACACATGCATTCATAAGCTTGTTCATATGTCAGGTATGTACATGCACATACCACCTTGATGTAAATGTAAGGGTGCACATGTGCTTCACTAATTTCATCTATTTTCGCCGGCATGTATAGATTCATGAACCCTTAAATATAGTTAAAAAAAAAAAACAACAACAAACAAACAAATCAAAGCTAAGAAAAAAAATAACAACATTGTTTTACCTAAAACATACTAACACAAGAAAAAAAAAAACACAAGAAAAAAAAAAGACCCCAACCCTCTTCCAACCCTTCCCCGATGCTCCTCCCCACCCACACACACAACGTTCATCAAAGTAATAAAACAGTCATCACACTTCGCAACGATGCACACACTGTCAGAAACCATTTCGCCCCTGTTTGTATGCAAACACGGGATTCTAGCACATGCAGGTTGAAAGGGATCTTGTCATATCTGGGTCACAGGAGATGACGTCACGTTTCCTGTTAAGTCATTTTAAGCCAAAAAATATGCAGCGGATGTCTGTAGCCCAGAAAAGTTCCAATCAAATTCTCTGAAACCCGAAAGCTCTGACAAGCCAAGCACGTTTTTTTTTTTTTCTGCCTCCTTCCTCTTCCTTTTAAAATTTTCACATCTCCCAATTTTTTTTTCCATTTCATTTTGTCTTTTAGGCCTTTCCCTACTCTTTTTTTTTCTTTCCTTTTTCTCGCGCTTTGCCTGTGAAATGACAGGCACTAATTACAGTCTGCATCTTATGTATATCTACAGTAAAAGGTCATTCATTATGATTCTAATGAAAATACAGATCAACCGAAATTGTGATGAAGAACGAGTGCCGTTGAGAGAGAGAGAGAGAGAGAGAGAGAGAGAGAGAGAGAGAGAGAGAAAGACACACACACTGCACAGAACATGTATGAAACCAAGAAGAACATTCGTCACACGTTGCAACAGTGCTAACACTGTGAGAAACAATATCCCCAAACACTAACCATTTTCGCTCGTGCCTGTATCTAAATGCAGCGCTGTGGTGCCTGCGGCTCTAAAGGGATTAGATCATATCCGAGAACCACAGGAAGACGTCACGTTTCCTGTCCAGCTAGTTCAGCGCATTCTAATTACACAGGAAAAAAGAATTTAAAAAAAATTCCTGGCCAGTTACACATCTCTAAGTTCTTTCAGTTGTCTCCTCCTGTGCGTCCTCTTCATCCTTCTCTTTTCCCATCTTCTTTGTTTTATTTTGATCTCCCCCATCCCCTCCATTCCTTTCTCTGTTTCAATTTCCGTCTTCCGTTCTAATTTTTTTTTTTTTATGTGTATGTATTGAAGATGCCCAAAATATTACAACTCCACCACTCAACAAATCAGTTGCCGACATTGTTAAAGTCACGCACAGCTAAAGAGACAGATAGACAGGCATATACACTGATCGATCAATGGAAAGATCAATCGGTAGAGAGGGAGGGAGTGAACGAAAGAGAGAAACAGAGAGAGAGAGAGAGAGAGAGAGAGAGAGAGAGAGAGAGAGAGAGAGAGAGAGAGAGAGAATGTATGTGTCTGCGTGTTAGCAGAGACACATGCACAGAAATGTGTGTTCGTGTGTGTTTTTAAGTGTATGTGTGTGTGTGTGTGTGTGTGTGTGTGTGTGTGTGTGTGTGTGTGTGTGTGTGTGTGTGTGTGCGTGCGCGCGCATGTGCTTGGGTACTGTATGCATATATGGGAGCCAGAATAGCTCAGTTGGTAGAGCACCTGACTTGTAATCTTGGTGATCCTGGGGTTGCGGGTTCGAATCTCCGCTGGGGCGTTTCGGTACAGGGGGATTTTTCCCTCGGAGTTAACATTGGTTCTGACTCCATTTCCCATACATTCTTCGAATGAGACTATAAACTGAGGTTCTGTGTGTGAACGCACGCATAATATCTTGCACACACGTAAAATCCCATCACCAACTTTCAGAAGAGAAGGCCAGTTTGGCCGTTGGTATGGATGACACGTTACACATAGCATGCACCCTGCGTGACAAATGGAAAGAATGAAGGAAGTAAGGAAATTGAGTGAACGATATTGAACGATATTGACTGGATGACACGGGAAACGACTGAATGAAGCGCCAGCTGGCAGCTCTTCAGTCGGCACTACCCAGGTAGGCAGCCCGTTGTGTAAATGAGTGTTGATTGTAAAGCGCTTAGAGCTTGGGCTCTAGCCGAGAATAGGGCGCTATATAAGTATTCATTACTATTATTATTATTATTATATATGTATATACATATCAGTACTGCTTATATGTGAGCACAAACTTTACTGATGTGAACGAAACGCTTGCGAGTCCTCAAAGCTATTTCATTTCTACATGTTTGAAAATACAAGTTCATGTATTCATGTGTGTGTGTACTCCCCCTCCCCCTTCAAAAAGGAGAAAACAAGTCCAAACCACCACTTCCAACAACCGAACAGCGACAAACCCTCCCTCCACTACAGAATGCCACATTCGTCAACCTGTAACAATTCAGACACTTCTGCCGGGATGCAATCTCCGTACAGTAATCATCTTCGCTCGTGTTTATATGCAAATACAATCATCTTGTGCGTGCGGCAAGCCAGGGATGTGTCATGTCTGGGTCACAAAAGATGACGTCACGTTTCCTGTCCTGCTAGTTAACCAGTTCGTCATGCACAGGATGTCTGTGGCGATGACAAAAATCCAAAACGATTTTTGCAGGAAAAAGTCCATTCTGATAAGTCTTATAAGCATACTATTCTTCTTCCTTCCCTTCAAATCCACCCTTTTTCTCCCTACCTTTGCCTCATCCTCATATTTTTCCTCATAGTTTTCTTTTATTTTTTTTTTATGTCTTTATTATTCACTCTCTAGATTTTTGTCTCTACTCTTTTAAATGTCTCGCTAAAACCACCCCCCTTATCCCCCTTCCCCTAACCCAATCATGCAGTTCACGATGAATGGTTTTATGTTGTTTCACATGCTATACCAGCCAAGCACGAAGGTCCTACTAAAAGCCTCCAGACCAAACCAGGCTCCAGGCTCTGTTCAAAACATTGACAAGACACCTGTTCTGGAACTCATCATCAACCAGCAGCCGTTGTGTACGCTCAGGAAATAAAACATGCCATGTGATGTTTTCTCAAAAAACATTACCCGCATCCTGCTCCTACCTAAAGATCACGCGAAGACTTGAATTTCTACAGATGTGCAAAAAAGCTTCTATAGATCTTCCCTATTTTACCATTCTGGACACGTTAGTTGTTTTTCTTGCGTTCTGATTGGTTTGGATAATCTATGAATTGCTGGTCTGATATACGTATGCATGATCTAAAAAGCAAAATGTCTGATCTTTGACTGGATTGGTATGATCTGTGACTCATTAATCTGGATATGGGGTTGATTTTGGACTTGTATCTGACCCATTGTTAATCGAGATCTATCTGTGGCTATGCTAGATTTCATATGTATGTTTTATCCTGTTTTATGTTAAAAGGACTATTCTTTTTATGTGGATGATAATGGATAGTGATAATGAGTAAAAAAAAAAAAAAAAAAAGGCTAAAAATGTATGAATACTGAAGAAGCGTTATGAAGGAATTTTTTTCCACATATTCCTTTCATCCCTTTTTATACTAATTCATTTAATTATCTTCCGATCTGCCTGAACTACTTGGCTAATTAATTCATGTATATGTTAATAAACTATTAAGACCTGTAAAAATAAATATGGCAGCTTATCATCAGAGCAAATGATATGATCATTAATATGCTTTTCCCCCGTGTTAATTCAGGTGTTATTTCTTTCCAATCTCTGAGTAGTGGATTGTCGTTAATTTGAAGAACAAGTTATGAAAGGCATGAACATTTAGATACGGAGTGACAGAGACAGTCTTGAAACTGTTTTCTTTCTTTCCTTTCAACTTTCTTGCTTTCTGCCTTTGTTTATTATATTCGTTTATGTAGTCATTGATTTCTCATTCACATCGTCAAATCTGTAAGCAGTCTGTGCGTTTGGTTTCATTTAATCTTACATTAAGTAACCTTTATGTTTTTGATCAACGAGCGTTCAGAAGAAAACAAATCCTACATATTCATATACTGACAGCTGGTAACAAGGGCACGTGCAGTTTTCTAACATGCTTTGCGAAGGACTGAATATCAAATTAGATTTGAACACAAACGTGGAAGATAAAATCAGCACAACGTCATATTTTCAAGATTCCTTTTCTTTAAAAGAGACAGTATAGGATATGACATAATGAGCACTTTCAAGAGAGAGAGAGAGAGAGAGAGAGATCAGATGTCCACTTGTCAACATCACAACTGCAGCCACATCAAACAGCAAATAATCAACTCACAACTCCAGCCACATCAAACAGCAAACAAACCAACTCTCCCTCCAACAAATTACCATACACAAACCAACCAACCAACAACAAATTACCATGTCAGGCAGTTGACCTTAGACTCTCCTCTTCCTTAACCCCCTTGACGGTACGTGGTCATGCAAATGATAAAACCTCGGATGCACGAGCTGCTCGTGAGAGGGCTGTGTGTGTGCGTGC
>JADBJO010003343.1:130000-172500 GCA_016801955.1 Conus betulinus | reverse complement strand
GAAAAAGGTCTGTACTACAGGGTCAACACCCATTCGTGCTTCTGACCAGACCACACTGCTGACAGGTAAGACTGACATTCTTCCTCACCGGGCTGAACACTTCAGTGCCCTTTGAGTAGAGTCTTGTTAATCTCTGAAGAAGCAATCACAACACTCACACAACTGCCCGTGAAGGAATCTCTAGCAGACCTACCCTCAAGTGCAGCGACTGCAAAGGCTCTGAAGCAGACCATGTCCGGTAAAGCACCAGGGGCAGACTGAATTCCAACAGCCATCTAGCAGACAGGAGGCGAGGTAGTCCTGGAAAAGCTGACCAGCCTCTTCCAGTCCATATGGGAAAAAGTGAGAAGTGCCCAAAGACTTCAACGACGCCTCTATTGTACACATCTACAAGAGGAAGGGTGAGAAAAACATCCTGTGATAATCATCGTGGGATTTCCCTGTTGTGTATCGAAGGAAAGATTCTTGCCAGGGTCATCTTGAACAGACTCCTCACCCACATAGCAGACTCCACTGTTCCTGTATTACAGTGCGGGTTTCACACAGGCAGGGACACAACTGACATGGTATTTGCTGTTCGCCAGCTACAGGAGAAATGTCGTGGGTAGAATCAGGATCTCTCCACATGGTGTTTGTTGATCACCAAGGCCTTTGACACCGTTAATTGGACCGGCTTGAGGAAGATCCTTCACAAGTTGGTTGCACGGAAAAGCTCATCTCACTGACACTTTCATTCAATGACGGCATGCAGGTGAGAGTGCAAGAAAACAGAGATACCTCTGACCCTTTCGCAGTGAAAAATGGAGTGAAGCAGGGATGCGTCTTAACTCCCACCCTCTTCTCCATTCTGTTTGCTGTAATGCTCATTGATGCCTTCTGGGACTGATTGCAAACTCTTCAACCTTCGACGACTTCAGGCCAAGACCAAAGTATTTGATGCCCTTCGGAGAGAGTTCCTCTTTGCAGATGACTGTGCACTGGCCACGAACTCCCATGAAGACATCCAACGCATCGCAGATCGCTTTGCAAGGGCCTGTCAAAGCTTTGGACTTACTTATCATCAGTCTTGGTATGACTGAAGCCATGTTCCAACCTTCACCGTCTGCTGCTGGCAGTGCTCCACCATCACCTGTCGTCATCAAAAATACAGATATCAAAACTGTGGACAAGTTCTGCTATTTGGTCAGCACTATAAGCAGCAATGGATCTCCAGATGCAGAAGTGACGTTGCGCATCTCAAAGGCCAGCTCTGCCTTTGGCAGACTCTCAAAGGGTCTGTGGCAAGACCATAGCATCAGATTGCGCACAAAGTTGCCGTGTACAGAGCTGTGGTCCTGTGTGCTCTCGTTCACTGTTGTGAGACGTGGACCATGTACTGCAGACACATCCAACAATTCGAACATTCCCATCAACGATGCTTGCAAATCTGCAGCATCAAATGGCAAGGCAGAGTGTCTAACCTACAGGTCCTAAAGAAGTGTGGCTTACCCAGCATTGAGTGTATACTCATCAAAAGCATCAGCTCCGATGGACAGGACACGTTGTTCGTATGGAGGACAGCAGAATTCCAAGAGATGCTGCTGTATGGACAACTGAAGAAAGAACAACGTGACCAAGGAAGGCCTCTCAAATGATACAAAGACACCTTGAAGGCCAACCTCAGAAGCTGCAACATCGATATTGCTTCCTGGGAAGATGTCACCCTTGACAGAACACAGTAGAAGCACCAGTGTACCCAGGGCACAAAGACATTTAAGCACACACAGCAGCCGCCATCCATCCAGGAAAGGGGGGAACTGGAGAAGACAGAGCCCCAGCCTTGCAGGACTCCATTCCATTCAGCACCCGTGGACGACTTTGTGCCTCAAGAATTGGTCTTCATTCCCACATGAGGACCCACATCAGCAGATGACATGCCTGCCTACCCATCCGTCGGACACGACGGGAGAATCCATCACAGAAAAAGGTAACTCATGATTCAACTGAAAATAAAGATCAACAGAAATTGTCATGAAAAACGGGCGCCTTTGAGAGAGAGAGAGAGAGAGAGAGAGAGAGAGAGAGAGAGAGAGAGAGAGAGAGAGAGAGAGAGAGAGAGAGAGAGAGAGAGAGAGAGAGACACACACACACACACACACACACACACACACACACACACAACACACTCACATCTCTCTCTCTCTCTCTCTCTCTCTCTCTCTCTCTCACACACTCTCACACACACACACACACACACACACACACACACACACACACACAGAGCAAAACTTGTATGAAACTAAGAAAAATATTCATCACACCTAGCAGCAGTGCAAACACTGAAAAAGAGTATCTCCAAACAGCAACCGTTTTTGCTTGTGCCTGTATCTAAATGCAGCACTGTGGTGCGTGTGGCTCTAAAGGGATTTGTTCATATCCAGGAACCACAGGCAGACGTCACGCTTCCTGTCCAGCTAGTTCACCGCATCGTAACTGCACAAGATGTCCCCGGAAGAGAAGAGACCAATTTGAATTTTGAGGGGAAAAAATGTAAAAAGTTCCTGGCCAATCACACATCTCGAAGTTCTTTCTGTTGTCTCCTCCTCTGTGTCCTCTTCATCCTTCTCTTTTCCCCCATCTTCTTTGTTTTACTTTGATCTTTTTACTCTCCACCCACCCCCTTTCTTCTCTCTCTGTGTTCATTGACAATACGTCATCCGTTCTAAAAATGTGTTTTATGTGTGTAAGTATTGAAGATGCCCAAGCATTACAACTCCACGACGCTACCAATCTGATGCCGAAATTGTGACAGTCGCGTACTCCTAAGGAGACAAACACACACACATATACAGACTGATCGATCAATGGAAAGATTATTATGTGAGCACAATCTTTACTGATGTGAACAAAATGCTTGCGACTCCTCAATGTTGTTTCAATTATTTCACGTTTAGAAATACAAGTTCATGTATTTACCCGCGTGCACTCCCCAAACCCCATTTCAAAAGGAGAAAAACAAGCCCCAACCGTCACTTTCAACAACCGAACAGCGACAACCCTCCCCCCCACTACACAACCCCACATTCGTCAACCTGTAACAATTCAGACACTTCTGCCGAGACGCAATCTCCATACAGTAATCATTTTCGCTTGTGTTTATATGCAAATGCAGTAATCTTTCAAGCGCAGCATGCCAGGGATGTTGTCATATCTGGGTGGCAAAGGAAGATGTCACGTTTTCTGTCCAGCTCTTTCACCAGTTCACCATGTGCAGGATGTCTGTGGCGATGAAAAAAAAAAATTTTCTTTTACTTTTCTTTGTTGCTATTTGTCTTTTTTCATTCATTTCTACATTCACTCGTTTTCCTCTCTATTCTTTTACATCTTTCATTAACCCACCCCAGTCGCTCACCCCCCACCTCTAATCCCAATCATGCAGTTAACGATGAATGTATTTCGTGTTGTTTTCACATGCTATATCAGCCAAGCACGAACATCCTACCAAGACCTTCCAGACCACACCAGGGTCCACACTCCGTTCAACACATTGACAAGACACTGTTCTGGAACTTCTCATCGACCGACAGCCGTTGTGTACGCTCAGGAAATGACGCTGTGGCATTTCATTTTTTCTCAACAATATTTCCTCCATTCCAGCCCCAAATTGAGATCGAGAGAGCAAACCGAGTTTGTACAGATGTAGGAAAAACATTCTATAGATATTCCCTATTTTATCATTCTGTCCACGTTTGTGGACTAAGGCTGCCCCTCTATTGTCAGACCCTCTGGAAGAAACTAGCTGGTGGGCCTGACATTTGAGGATAAACAGCTGTCCACGACAGACACAACAGCAAGAGACTTTCCAGGGGTGTGGGAGTGTGGGCGGGGATAAACCGTGTGTTTGCAATGCTGGTCACAAATTCCTTGCGTTCTGATTGGTTTGGATAGTCTATGAACGGCTGGTTTGATTTACGTTTGCATGATCTAAAAAAAAACAAATGTCTAATCTGTCTTGATTTGTATGATATGCGACTCATTAATCTGGATATGTGGTTGATTTTGGATCTGTATCTGACCCAAGGTTAATCAAGATCTGTCTGTGGATACTCTTGATTCTATGTGTATGGTTTATCCTGTGTTATATTAAAAGGACTATTCTTTCTATATAGATGAACATGTAAAGTGATAGTAGTGGAAGAAGCTAAAATGTATAAATATTGAAGGATTATGTGGGAAATATTTATTACCAT
This sequence comes from Conus betulinus, assembly GCA_016801955.1. Taxonomy (NCBI): domain Eukaryota; kingdom Metazoa; phylum Mollusca; class Gastropoda; order Neogastropoda; family Conidae; genus Conus; species Conus betulinus. The sequence continues at coordinate 168,271 of JADBJO010003343.1, read as the reverse complement.
CTTCCTTTCATTCCTTTTCATGTTCATTCATTTAATTGTCTTATGATCTGCCTGAACTACCATCTTGTGGCTAATTTATTCATTTATATGTTAACTATCAAGACTTGAAAAAATGAACATGGCAGCTTAATATTTGAGCAAATAATACTATCGTTGATATGCCCCCCCCCCCCCCCCCACGCCCCCCCTGTGTTAAATAAGATGGTTTATTCTTTCCAATCTCTGACTAGTGGATTGTCGTTAATGTAAAGAACATGCTACGAAAGGTATGAGCGTTTAAGTAAGGAGTGATAGAGACAATCATGGTATTGTCTTCTTTCTTTGCCTTTTATCTTCTTGCTTTCTGTCTTTGTTTATCATGTTGATTTATTTAGTCATTAATTCACCATTCGCATCGTAAAATTTGTAAACTGTATGTTCGTTTGTTTTAATTTCATCTTACATTAATTAACCTCTGCGGTTTTGAACAACGAGTGTTCAGAAGAAAATAGATCCTGTATATTCATCTACTGACAGCTGGTAACAAGAGCACGTGCAGTCTAGTAACTTTATTATATTTTCAAGTGACCTTTTCCATGGAAGAGACAGGATACGATATATCCTGCATTTTAGAGAGAGAGAGAGAGAGAGAGAGAGAGAGAGAGAGAGAGAGAGAGAGAGAGAGCGCTCAGATGTTTGCGGGCCAACATCACAATTGCAGCCACATCAAACAGCCAATAACCAACTCTCCCTCCTCCCTCAACACAAACAAGCGAACAAACAAATTACCATGTCAGGCAGTTGACCTTCTTAGCCCCTTATCCCCCTTGACCGTACCGTAAGCAGACATGCAAATGATCAGACCTCGGATGCACGAGCTGTGGATGATTGGCGCGTGCAGTGGGTGCACTGTGTTACACCATGGAATGGCCCACAGAGTGCCAACCCAGACCGTTAATGCCCCCGTCCTTTGCCATCCTGTCCCATACGTCATGACCATCAAAGAGTCACCCCTGTCCCTCTCCTCCTTAAACTACAGCCACGTAAACATAAGAAAAGCCCAAAGCGGAGGAACATAATACGATGCGAGGCAAAGGTGAGGAGTGAGAGGGTGGGACAAAGGTGAGGAGTGAGAGGGTGGGGCAAAGGTGAGGAGTGAGAGGGTGGGGGTGGGGCAAGGTGAGGGGTGAGAGGGTGGGGCAAAGGTGAGGAGTGAGAGGGTGAGAGGTGAGGGTGGGGCAAAGGTGAGGAGTGAGAGGGTGGGGCAAAGGTGAGGAGTGAGAGGGTGGGACAAAGGTGTGAGGGGTGAGAGGGTGGGACAAAGGTGAGGAGTGAGAGGGTGGGACAAAGGTGAGGACAAAGGGGTGGGACAGGGGGAGTGAGAGGGTGGGACAAAGGTGAGGGTGAGAGGGTGGGACAAAGGTGAGGAGTGAGAGGGTGGGACAAAGGTGAGGGTGAGAGGGGGGGACAAAGGTGAGGGGTCACAGGTGAGGGGTCACAGTGTGGTGAATGTGAATCACCACTGTCTGAGTTCTGGGTGTCCGAATCACGGTGTCCGAATCACGGTGTTCGAATCACGGCACTCAGAATGAGACGACTTTTCGTGTTTTGTCACGATTCTCACAATGGGTTTTCTTCTTTTTTCTTCTTCTTCTTTCTTCTTCTTCTTCTTTCTTCTTCTTCTTCTCTTCTGCCCTATACACCTCCCACAGGAAAAAGACTTGTTGGTCCTCAACTTGTGCTGACTAACCACAATTCAGGTAAGGCGGATCACTGCTCCACACTCTTGTATCAAAATTGAAGAGGAAAGCGCGCAGTAGCCCATGTTTGCAATCTATGAGCGGGAGAGAGGGGAGGGGGTGTTATGCCTGGTTGTTAGCAGTGAATGATTAAATTGTGTGGAAGAACACTGAACAATAAAGAAGTTAAATTTCATTGAAAGAGCAAGGAGGTGGACACGTGGGGGTGATATCTGAGCCACACATGCTGTCTCCTTCCTCAACGCCCTTCTCCCTTATAACGAACAGCAACACAATGCCATCAATGCAAAATGAGGGGTATACAGTCCAAAGTGTATGTTGATGTCTTGTATGTCTATGCAAATGGACAATACTTCTGCAATCAGAAAGATGCGCATAGTACATGCACTTTACCATTTTCAAGCCTGTACGCTTGAAAGCAGACTTTCACATGCTAACACACACCTAACATCCCCCCCCCCCCCCCTCCTCCAAGCCCCCACCGCCCTACAACCTTTCCGCCCCTCTCCCTCCCTCGAACACCCAGATTAACTCGTGACGACGATCCATCTCCACTCCCTGCTCATTTTCGCCTGTGTTGTATGCAAATACAACAGTCTTGCGCGTGCAGCTCGGAAATGATTTTGTCATATCTAGGTCGCATGGGAAAACGTCACGTTTCCTGTCAAGCTGCTTAACCGAATCACCATGCAACGGATGTCTGTGGCAGAGAAGAAATTAGTTAAATTCCGTGAAAAAACAGTCCCGACAAGCCCTACATTTGCTTTCTTCTTCCGCCTGTTTTCTGTTTCATCCGTTTTATGTTTCTTTCTTTCTTTTATGTTGACTTTTTTCTTTCTTTCTTCCTTTTTTTTGTCTTGTTTGAAAAAAAAAAAAAATACAGCCACTAACTTCAGTTTACATTTCATGCACAGCTACAGATGACTGCCATTCATTGTGACTTCTCCTTTGAACGTTTAGGCCACATGAAATTGAAATTAGAAAGTGAGCATCTCTTAGAGAGAGAGAGAGAGAGAGAGAGAGAGAGAGAGAGAGAGAGAGAGAGAGAGAGAGAGAGAGAGTGCTCGCACGAGCCCATACACACATGCATAAGCTTGTACATATGCTAGGTATCTACATGTACATATCACCCTAATGCAAATGTAGGGGCGCACATGCGCTTTACCAATTTCAGTTATTTTGGTTTGCATGTACAGATTCATGAACCCTTAAACATAGTCCCTAAGAAACCCTAAACGAAACAAAAAAAAAAAAAAAAAAAAAAAAAAAAAAAAAAAGAAAAAAAAAAGAAAAGAAAATCCCAAAACATTCACACAGAAAGAAAAGAAAAACAGCAACAGAAAGAAGACCCCCAACCCTTTTCCAGCCCTCGACCCCATGCTCCCCCCCCCCCCCCCCCCACAACGTTCATCAAAGTAATAAAAAAGTCATCAAAGTTTGCAACGATGAACACACTGTCAGAACCATTTCGCCCCTGTTTGTATGCAAACACAGGCCTCTAGCACGTGCAGGTTGAAAGGGATCTTTGTCATATCTGGGTCACAGGGGATGACATCACGTTTCCCGTCAAGCCATTTTAAGCCAATTAACATGCAGAGGGTGTCTGTGACCCAGAAAAGATCCAATCAAATTCCTGGAAAAAGAAAGAAAGCCCATCTATTTTCTTTTGTTGGCGTTTTTTCTTCTTCCTTTTTCAATCTTCTATTTTCTCTCTTTTTTTTTTTTTAAATGTTATTTCGTCTCTTAGGCCTTTCCCTGCTTTTTTCTTTCTGCCCCCCCCCCCCCCCCCCCCCCCTCCCCTCCCGCCCTTTGCTTGCTGACAGCCACAAATTAGAGACTGCAATTTATGCACATCTATGAAAGAGGTCATTCATTACGATTGTAATGAAAATACAGATCAACCGACATTGTGATGAAGAACGAGTGCCGTTGAGTTGAGAGAGAGAGAGAGAGAGAGAGAGAGAGAGAGAGAGAGAGAGAAGAGACAGAGAGACAGACAGACAGACAGACAGACAGACAGACACACACACACACACACACACACACACAGTGCGCAAAACATGTATGAAAACTAAGAAAAAACATTCATCACACGTTGCAACAGTGCAAACACTGTGAGAAACAATATACCCAAACACTAACCATTTTCGCTCGTGCCTGTATGCAAATGCAGCGCTGTGGCGCGTGCATCTCTAAAGGGATTTGGTCATATCCGGAAACACAGGAAGACGTCACGTTCCCTGTCCGGCTATTGAACCGGTCATAATAGCACAGGATGTCTCTGAGAGAGAAGAAACCAAATTGAATTTTGTAAAAAAAAATAAAAAAAAAAAGTTTAAAAGAAAGGTCCTGGCCACTCACACATTTTATTTTTCTTCCTGTTTTCTCCTCCTCCATGTCCTCCTTCTCTTTTCTCATCTCTCTTTGTTTCATTTTAATCTTTATATATTTTTTCACTCCCCTCTTTCTTCTCTCTGTATTTGCATTGAAAATACGTCTTCTAATATAATAACACATTTTATGTGCATGTCCTAAAGTTGCCCAAGCATTACAACTCCACGACTCTACAAACACGATGCCCAAATTGTGAAAGTCGTGTACGACTAAGGAGGCAGACAGACAGGCATAGACTGATCGATCAATGGAAAGATTAATCAGCAGACAGGGAGGGTAGAGAAAGAGAGTGAGACAGAGAAATGGGTTTAGTAGTGTGTGTGTGTGTGTGTGTGTGTGTGTGTGTGTGTGTGTGTGTGTGTGTGTGTGTGTGTGTGTGTGTGTGTGTGTGTGTGTGTGTGTGTTTCTGTGTGTGTGTGTGTGTGTGTGTGTGTGTGTGTGTGTGTGTGTGTGTGTTTGTGTTGTGTGTGTGTGTGTGTGTGTTGAGCTCGTGTGTGTGTGTGTGTGTGTGTGTGTGTGTGTGTGTGTGTGTGTGTGTGTGTGTGTGTGCGTGTGCGCGCGCGCGCACGCGCGCGCGTGTACATGAGCGCTTTGTGCGTGAACATATATATATATATTCATACAAGTACTTACGTCTGTGAGCACACACTGTACTATCGTTAACGAAAAGCTTGCACCTCCTCACTGCTATTTTTCATATTATTTTTTTAAGTTCACGTATACCCGTGTGTACTCCCCCTCCTCTTTTAAAAAGGAGAAAGCAAGCCCAAACCGCCACTTCCAACAACCGAACAGCGACAACCCTCCCTCCACTACAAAACTCCCTATTCGTCAACCTGTAACAATTCAGACACTTCTGCCGGGACGCAATCTCCGTACAGTAATGATCTTCGCTCGTGTTTATATGCAAATGCAATCATCTTGTGCGTGCGGCGTGCCAGGGATGTTGTCATATCTGGGTCACAAAAGAAGACGTCACGTTTCCTGTCCTGCTAGTTAACCAGTTCGTCATGCACAGGATGTCTGTGGCGATGACAAAAATCCAAATTGATTTCCGCAGGGAAAAAAGCGACTCTGGCAAGTCTTCTATACACTCTGGAAAGGACGCTGTACCATTTCATGTTCTCTTGAAAATATCATCCCCATCCCGCACCCATCTAAAGATTATGTGAAATTCTGAGTTTCTACAGATGTGCGGAAAAGGTTTTATAGCTCTTCGCTATTTTACCATTCTGGCCACATTTGTTGACAAAGACTACCCCTCCGTTAGCTGATCTTCATCCATGTAGTAACTGGCTGGCTTGACCTTTGAGGATAAACAGCTGTCCACGACAGAAACAAAAAAACGAGGTGACGTCCCCTGGGGTATGAGCGGTGTGCTGCTTGAAATCAGGCACTGAATTCCTTGCGTTCTGATTGGTTTGGGTAATATATGAATGGCTGGCCTGATCTCTGTTTACATGATCTTGTAAATGAAAGATCTGATCTGTGACGTCACTGGGTTGAGCTGTGATTCATTAGTCTGGATCTGTGGCTCATTTTGGACTTGTATCTGACCGAAGGTTGTGGAACATCTGTCCATGATACTGTAGCAATCGTGTGTTTAATCCTGTGTTAGTAAAAAGGACCATTCTGTTCATGTAAATGAACATATATGGAGTTCATGAGAAAGCAAACTAAAAATGTATATAAACACTCAACAAAGACGATGAAGAAAATTTCTTTTTCCATCTTCCTTTCATTCCTTTTCATATTCATTCGTTTCACCACTTTTCTGATGGAACTACAATTTCGTGGTTAATTTATTCTTTTACATTTTCTGAACGATTAAGACCAGGAGAAATCAATACAACAGTTCAATATCAGAGCAAATAGTACTATCATACATGCTTTCCCTTTGTCTTAAAAAAGTGGTCCATTCTTTCCAATTTACGAGAAATGTACAGCTGTAATTCAAACAACAGGTTCTGAAAGGTACAAACATTTAAACAAAGCGTGATGCAAACAATCGTGTTTTCTTCTTCCTTTCCCTTCTTCTTTCCTTGTTTTCAGTGTTTGTCCTGCATTCATTTATCAGGTCATTGATTCTCCCATGCTAAGTCAAATCCGTAAGCTGTCTGTATTTGTTTTCATTTCATTTAATTAATCATCCTTATTTTCTTCAACAACGGGTGTCCAGAAGAAAGTGGGTCTCAGATATTTATACACCGGCAGCTGGTAGAAAAGAGCATATGCATTCACTAATGTGTTGTATAAAGGGTCTGAATCTGAAATTAGATCAGGACACAACCAGAGAAGACAGAATCAACATGGCATTATTATCTTTTCTACCCGCACTCTCCGTGAGAGTTAGGACTTGACATAGCGCCCACTTCAGAGAGAGAGAGAGAGAGAGAGAGAGAGAGAGAGAGAGAGAGAGAGAGAGAGAGAGAGCGCTACCCTCCATCCTGCTCCCTATTAAGGCAACAGACGAACAGACACACTGACAGACAAACCTGTAGAGTGACTGAGACGCACACATAATTTATACTGAAGAATCTAACACTGTCATTCAGTCTGAAACAAAGTCATCCCCTGTCCCCTTCTCTTTCCTCCGCCTCCCTTTCTTTCTTTCTTTCTTTTTTTTTTTTTTTTTTTTTTTTTTTTAAAATCTTTCCATTATAACAACAACACAACAACAGCACACACACACACACACACACACACACACACACACACACACACACACACACACACACTTACGCACACACACACACACACACACACACACACACACACACACACACACACACACACACACTGAAGATGAAACTGGCTGTGCAAAAAACACCGATGTAAATGTTCTCTTCAATCAAAAACGGTCTCTGGGATGCAAACTGTGCCTCCTTTCCCCCCCCCAACATTCTGCACGCCACCAACACGGACACATCTCCTTAGTTTGGTCTGAAGATTTACCAACACCCGCCTAGTCAAGACAATGGCGGATTGGACGTGGGTGTGGGTGGGGAACAGGAGAGTAGGGGAGGGGCGGGAGCCGGGGAGGGGGATGGGATGGGGCGGGGTGAGAGAGGAAGGGTCAAATGAGCAATGCCAGTCAGTCTTTCTTGGGGCCAGACATCAGTCAGTTTTCATCAGTTTTCATCCGACCACCAGTGCCAAGGCGTGCGCACGTAAACAAATGCATAAATATATATGCACACACACACGCATACACACATACATATGCATACGTGCGCGCGCACGCGCACACACACACACACACACACGTAAACACGCAGACAGACATATATTCACCTACACAAAGGCAAACATAGACAGACAGACAGAAAGACACACACACATATCTGTTCTTTCGCTTTCCATCCGCCAAAAGTCTGCGAAGCCCCGTGGCCAGTCCCTCGTTGTGTCCAGAGAGAGAGACAGACAGACACACACACGCAATCTGCCCCCCCCCCAAAAAAACACACACACACACGAACAAACACAGCAAACCATCCACACACACACGCAATCTGCACCCCCCCCCCACCCCACCCCCCCCCCCCCACACCCACACACACAACAAAGCAAAACAAAAAACATCCACAGAGCCCCGTGAAACAGTTGCTGGGCTTTTAAAGGCGTGGGGACATGCTTCGCTATTTCTCAGGCCCAACACAGCCACAACCGCTGCTGACGAGTGTCGACCACAACATTTCAACAACAACCATAGGAGGAGGGTGGAAGGGAAGAGGAAGTGGTGGGATGAGGGTAGGAGCAGAAAAGACAGAGAGAGAGAGGATGGAAATCTGTCGTGAGCTGTCCCACTTAAATATTTTGCTGATCAATTAAGTAGTAGGGGAAAACATGCGCAGGTTAACATTTCTTCCATCATCGTGATAATGTCTTGACAAAGACTTGAAAAAAAAAAAAAAAAAAAAAACGGGGGGGGGGGGGGAATGAAAAAAAAAAAACCGGGAAAATATATATAATGATATGAAAACTCTTCGCTAGCTGCGTGAGGTAACCATCGTAATCCCTCTCAAAAGCAAGCCGATCTATATGTATCGCCTGCTTCTAGGCCTTTCGTCCGCTGGATCGGACTCATCAGGAAGAAACACGGCTGATGTGTCTGTGCTCTTGGCGTCAAATAGAGAGACACCACAGTCCGTAATTCTGTGGTGTTCTCACCACCAAGGGTTCCAAAAAGAATCCAACAGCACCCCCAAAGCAGCCAGCGAAAGACAGTAAATAAAAACAAAACAAAAGTGTGGAGAGAGAAAAAAAAGTTGCTAATAAACATTACGCAAACAGTATAAAATGTACGGGACAATCTTTGAGCCTATGCTTGAGGATCCATTTAGGATGCAAGGGAGATAAAAATATATGGAGCAGTCTGAGTGGTCAGCTCTGCAGTTCAATAACCCAAGCATTGCCAGCGGCTAAAAATTGTGCAGAACAACCTTTACTTGGATCTCCTAAGAGATGCAATCGCCCACGGATTGAACAAACAATATAATGCTGAACAATTAACTAATGGTGGAAAACAAGTGCAGGTTAACACTTCTTCCATCATCATGGTAATGACTTGGCAAAGATTTGAAAAAAAAAAAAAATGGGGGGGGGGGGGGGGGGGGGGATTTTATTTACTTAAATATTTTGCTACATGCTGGGTCAATTGGTGTTATCATCATGACCTTTGAAAGAGTGATTAGGATCAAGGGATGTTTTACGCGCGAACGTGATCCTGTTGGCATTGGGCGCATATACACAAAATAGGGTTCAAGCTCTAATGACGAAATCTGCCCTCCAGTGGATCTGGAGTATCGGAAGGCATACCTCTATCACTTTCTATTCACACCTTCACCACCACCCTGTCCACCACCGTTCTCCTCTCTGCCTGTCACGAATACCCTCCAGAGCCCCGTTATCTCCTCCTCCCTCTTAATACCCGCCACCCTTGTTGCCAACCCACCCTTCACCCCATCACACAACTAACAACCACAGTCTGTCCAACGCCGCTATTACCTCCCATCTCTTACTCAGAACCACTCTTCACCCGCCACCGTCCGTTACGTACCACCACCCTTTATCTAGTACTGCCATTTACCGACTGCCGGCATTTGTCTCTTACCGCCATTTACCCAACACCTCCTTCTACCTATTACCACTAGTGATTTACCATCAACTTTACCTCTTACCACAGTATACCAATGAAAACCCTTTCTCTCTCCGCCTTCTTTCCCTTTTACCTTACTAGCTTTTACCTTCTTCTATCATCTATCTCTTACCACCACTTTTAAACCACCACTCGCCCCATTTACTCACCACCACCCTTTACACACCACCACCCTTTACCCTTCACCACTCTTTACACACCACCACCACCCTTTACACACCACCACCCTCACCACACCCCCACTCTTTACACATCACCACTCTTTACACATCACCACTCTTTACACTCTTTTACACACACACACCACCCTTTACACACAACCACTCTTTACACATCACCACTCTTTACACATTACCACTCTTTACACACTAAACCCTTTACACACCACCACCCTTTACACACCACCACCCTTTATCCTTCACCACCCTTTACCCTTCACCACCACCCACCCTTTACCCATCACCACCCTTTACCCTTCACCATTTTGTACCCGCCCACCCTCACTCATCAACCTTGACCTTCACCATCCCTCCACCCACCCTCCCGCACTGTCACTCTTCATCGCCAGGCTCCGCCACCTCTCTCTCCACCCATCCACCCACAGATCTCCCCAAGCGCCCTGGGATCCCTTACCTTCGAACGTCCTGTTCCACATGCGCTGGGTGATGGCGGCGCCGTCGGAGATGGAACCGTTGGCGGCCAGGGTTTCGTTGAGGGCCAGGGCGTACAGCAGCACACCGCGTCATGGAAGGCGCCCACGAAGCTGTTCACCTGGCGGACCAGACAGCACAGCTCAGTATCACGTGCAGCACGCGTCACACTGACGTTCTGCTCTACACGTATTTTCCAGGGGTTCAAATAACAGCATAACACAGAATGACCAAGAAGGACGAGACTGTTCTGCGTGTTGTCAACACTCGCGTTGCAGTCTGCAGTGGGTATCAGCCCTGATGTGGCCCTTTGCCATCGTCCGGGCTGTCAGCAGCATGACTTAACCATACTCTTGCGAACATAGGCATAGGATGCAAATACAACACGTCAGGCAAAGGTGAAAAAGGAATTCCTCTCTCCCCCCACCCCCCCCTCTCATGTGCAAGCTGCACATTGTCATCTCCATAAACTTCAGGGGAAAAGAAAAACCATCTCTCTCTCTCTCTCTCTCTCTCTCTCTCTCTCTCTCTCTCTCTCTCTCTCTCTCTTCTCTCTCATTATATTCAAACATTCATCGATTATTCAACCAACCAGAGAGAAACCAGCAACCAATATTCGATAAAAATCGAAGCATCACATTAGGAGAAAAAACAATACCAGTATTAAAGCAATAAACTGCGTTAAGGATGAACGTATTAGAACATAAAATTATTTCTGCCGTGTTGCACATATACATAGAGCAGAGTGAGTTGACTGACTCATTAAATAAACAAGAGGCATCAGGAAATACTAGTGAAGAGTTTACGGTGATCGATCGTTGCAAATTCAAGGCACATTTATGGGGAAAAAGTCTGAAAAATGTTGAAATCATAGCAGGCAAATGTTCAAGCCCGCAATACGAACCACCCCACGATTGTAACAGCGATCAGTAATAGTGTTCTACCTGTCCGCCATCTACTGATCCACTGCCGTGTGCTCACAGTCAAAATAACGAATAGATCTGAGTACAAACCATCGTGATGTTGAAAAAACAACAATAAAGGGATTATGTAAAATGTCAACATTTATGTCACTACAAAGAGTTGATACTCTACAAAAGCATATTACTTCAAAGACAGGAATCAAGTCATAGACACCAACTTCACAGCGACCATGTACGTTGGAAAAGTTGTACTAATCTTGTTCAACGAATCTTGGATCTGTCATTTGATTCAGACCCGCATGAAAGAAATAACAGATTCGTGTGGGGCCACATTTTCGTCTTTGGACCAGTAGGTTTGAATAATCTTGCCGACAAGCTGGCAAACAAAGCAACACACTAACGGACACTGAGGAAGTGATAATCCCGTGGCTGAAATGATGATGATGATAACACCAATAACCACAATACTGCTACTACTTCTACAACTACTACTACTACTAACAACAACAATAAGAAGAATCATAGTAATAATTATACTAGTAATGATAACAATCATAATATAGTATTGATTATAATGATGATGATGATAATAGTAATAATAATAATGATGATGATGATGATGATGATGATAATAATAATAATAATAAAATTAATAATAATAACAATAATGATAATGATGACAATAATAATAATAATTATAATGATAGTTATAACAATAATGATTGTTACCATTATCATTATTATCATCATTATTATTATCATTATTGTTATCAATGTCAACAACAAAAGCACAAACACCAAATGGATAGACACACGTGTACCATGCCTGTCATCATCATCATAACAACAATAACAACAAAACCACAAAACCAATGATAGACACACGTGCACCATGCCTGTCATCATCATCATCATCATCATCATCATCATCATCATCATCATAACAACAATAACAACACACACAACACCAATGGACAGAGATACGTTTGCTATGCCTGCCATCATCATCATCATCATCATCATCATCATCATCATCATCATCGCAACAATCACAAGAAAAGCACTAACACTAATGGATAGAGACACGTGTACCATGCCCATCATCATCATCATCATCATCATCACCATAACAACCACAACAAAAGCACAAAAACCACAACAAAATCACAAACACCAATGAATAGAAACACGTGTACATGTATACCATGCCTATCATCATCATCATCATCATCATCATCATCATCACACAACAATAACGGCAAAAGCAGAAACACCGATGGATAGAGGCACGTGTACCGTGCCTATCAGAGCGGCATGTCCACTGGCCGTTCCACCAGTCTCTCAGCTTAGAGTTGGGCAGTGTCAGTCACTTCACATCTCTCAGATAATCACATTCCCGCCAAACAGAGCAGGTTTCACTCGTGTCCGTTTGTTTGCTTTTCTGTGCTTGTCTGTCGACAACGTCATCTCCCTCCCTCCCCCCCCCCCCCCCCCCCCCCTTCCCCCGAACTGATGTCGACCAATGTTGGTGGAAAGACAAAAAACGTGTCCAGAGGACAAGACTATTTCATTTTGGCGTAAATCCGACGTGCGAATCCGGATTAAGCAGCGGATTTAGCATTCCTTTTGCAAGGTTCGTGCAAACTTTCCACTTATGACCAGTGTGAAGTCATGTTCACTAACTGATAACTATCTGTGAAATAATACGTTTTCATTGAGCCCGAAAACTTTCTATTCATGTATTCGTTGATATTCTGTATTTTCCGTACATTATTAACAAAAATACAATGGGAAGCAACTCTTTCGGGTTGTGCCTACTATTACTTCCCCTAGACATTCGATCAAAGGACAGCTCCGGGATCTGATCGACCTCTGCAGAGGTCCGCGCTCTCCCGAAGGCTCTTTCAGCCTCTAATGACTTGAAACGGGAGAAGCTGGCATGGGCTGCAGTTACAGCCGTTAGTCCACGTCTCATCCCGGGGGGACTGCAACAGTGCCTGGATCGGTTCTCCTGGAGGCGGGATAACGAACAAGTTCGGTTTCAGTTTCAGATTGATTATCGGCCAGCCGACTTACACGCGGTCATTTAAGGGCTGTAACGAGCACAATGCGCACGGACGAATAGTCTGAAAGGTTTCTCTTTGTAAAGACTGCAAATCCCCCTACAGTGAATGTTTGCCATTAACTGGTAGTTCCGGTAAAATGCAGAGGAGCAAGAGGAGGAGGAGGATTAGGATTAAAAAAAAAGAAAGCAAGAAAGCAAAGAATAGGATGAAAAAGGAGGCGGAAGAGGAAGAGGCGGCGGCGGCGGAGGAGGAGGAGGAGGAGGTGGAGAGGAAGATGAAGAAAGAAGAAGAAGAAGAAGAAGAAGAAGAAGAAGAAGAAAGAAGAACAAGAACAAAAACAAGAAGAAAGAAGACGAAAGAGAGGAGGAGGAGGAGGACAGGAGGAGGAAGAGGAGGAGGAGAAGGAGAAGGAGGAGAAGATGATGATGATGAAGAAGAAGAAGAAGAAGAAGAAGAAGAAGAAGAAGAAGAAAGAAGAAGAAGAAACACAAGATCACCAAGCAAGCGTGGCAGCGCCGACACTTTCACTGTCGCCTGAAAAAGCTTGACACAGTTAAAAGAAAAATGCTGATTTGAAAGATCAGTGCTTCTGCCAAAAGATTATCTTTTCACCTGCGTCTGCAGATGTTTCTTTGCCTGCAAACAAGATGACATAAACACTACCGAACCAGCTTAATGACACGATCGGTAAGATAAACATCGGCTCAAGGACACGCCATTAAAATCGGCGCGGATCCGTTGAACCGATCCCATTAAAGGGCGGATCCAAATTCCATTCTAACTTGGCTGAGATCTGCGTTCTCCCAAGGGCGTCAATAAGGAACGTGCGTGGAGATTGCCCGTTGTTGTCTGCCTCGAGGGATTTACTTAAAGGCAGAAAGCAGCCTTCAATAAGATGGGGGAACAGCCTACGGTGTAGTGTGTGTGGGATTTACTGTTTCTGGGGAAATATATGAAGAGCTTGGAAAACTAACCTAGTGGATAACACAAGCTTTGGAAGACAGAGATTTCGGGTTCTAAGGGTCGAGTCTTGGCCACATGGGTGTTAGTCTTTCTGCCTTTTCAATACAGACCTCCATTGTGGTGCGAGTCTTTCAAACGAGATGATGCTCTGAAGGCCGTGTGCGGCGTAAGCCTTGTGTATGTTTAGGAACCCTCGGGATGTGGGTCAGGTAAAATGACATACATTCGGGGCTCGTCATTTGCTGCTTATCATGCGACATTAAAATTACGTTTTACAGGGGTTTATTAGCCTGAGAGGGCAAATGGATGCGTCTGCGTTACACTCAATGAAACATACACCCAGGCACAAAAGACCGCGCGCATGTACACACACACACACACACACACACACACACACACACACAAACACACAACACAACACAAATACACGCACGCACACACACACGCACGCACGCACACACACACACACACACACACACACACACACACACACACACACACACACACACACACACACACACACGAACACCAAAACCAACTACACACACCCTTATGCAGCCACATGCATTAAAAACACTAGTACACACACCTACACACACACGCGCGCGCGCATACACACACACACACACACACACACACACACACACACACACACACACATATATATACAAGCGCGCGCGCACACACACACACACACACACACACACACACACACACACACACACACACACACACACACACTCACACACACTGTATCCCTCTTTTCTCACCCCCATTGCCAATCTCCTTACTCTTTCCTTGTTCTACAACGGAGAAGACAAACAGAATAACGCCAACCCTGACTGACGACGATGTGGAGCGGGGAAGGCGGGGAAAGGGTGTTGAGAACAGGAGAAGGAGGGGCGGGGGAGAGGAAAAGGAGGGGGTGAAAGAGGAGGGGTGAGGGATGGAAAGAGAGAGAAAAAAAAAATGGGGCGGGGGGAAGGGGGGAGGGAGAAGGAGAAGAATGATGCGAGATTGAACAGACTGGGGACTCAGAGCCGGAGCGCTTTCTTCATTCTAAACCTCCTTCAGCGATAGCAAAATCATGGGGAGGAAGCGAGAGAGTGGGTGAAAAACCCTACCTCTCCTATCCCTCCCCGCTCCAATAAAAAGAAGCAAAAGAAACAAAGAAGCCCAGCTGTGTGCAGCCAGAGCCGCAAGGAGGAAAAGAGGAAGCGGGGAGGGGCGAGGTCCTTCAACCTCTCCTCTGCTGTCTGCACCCTGGTCATTACAGCCACATGGAGCCGGCTGGCCGGGCGGACACACCGCCAATGACGGTGCCCACGGAACTACGGGCCGGGAAAGGGGGACATGGGGGAGGCTGAAACTTACTAGGGGTGGGTGGTTTGGGTGGGGGGGGGGGGGGGGGGGGGGGGGGGGTGGGGGGGGGGGGGTGGGGGGGGGGGGGGGGGGGGGGGGGGGGGGGGGGGTGGGGGGGGGTACTAGGTGGGGGGGGGGGGGGGGGGGTGGGGGGGGTGGGGGGGGGGGGGGGGGGGGGGGGGAGAGGAGGACAAAAGCGCGAGAATAAAGATGAGCTAAGAGAAGGGGGTGGGGGGGGGGGGGGGGGGGGACAAAAGCGCGAGGAGACAGGCAGGGGTGGGGGAGGGGAAGCTGTTTGTCGATGGCTTCACGGCGGCTGTCATGCGTGAAACGAGGGACCAGCAACTAGCGGTGCTGAGAAGCTTCACACAGTAAAAACAGTCCTTGTGTGTTGTGAAGTTAACAGTGATTCCATCTTTTGAGTCATCCGGATGGCATTACTCCCCACACGCCACATTCAGGGTTCATTGTCAATAGCGCCAAGTGCCTTTAGGACCCAGTACTATTGGGACCCAGGACCATTAGGACCATTAGGACCCAGGAGCATAGGACCCGGACCGTCAATACCCAGGACCATTAGGGCCCCAGGACCATTAGGACCCAGTCCTATTAAGACCCAGTTCCAACAGGACCCAGTACTATTAGGACCCAGTAAGATTAGGACCCAGCACAATTAGGACCCAGTACTATTAAGACCCAGTTCCAACAGGACCCAGAACCATTAGGACCCAGTTCCAACAGGACCCAGTACCACTAGGACCCAGTACCATTAGGACCCAATCCCATTAGGACCCAGTTCCATTAGGACCCAGTTCCAACAGAGCCCTGTACCATCAGAACCCAGTTCCAAGTGACATTGTGGTTCGGTTCAGCCGATCTTCATTCCGACGCTACTGTAGCAAAAAAAAAAATGCGCACATCCATTTGTCCATATCGCCGGAAAATGGGCAGTGAACATGGACTAGGAATGAGCCTATCCTCACGAAAACATTGTGTCCTCGAAAACAACGGTTCTCATAAACCTCTGATGTTAGCAGGATGCCATAAGCAATGACTAGGCCAGCCCTCCTCCCTCTCACTTTCCCGATACCCCCCCCCCTCCACTCCTTCCGCCTCCTGCAACACCTTTCCTCACAGTAGTTCACAGTCATGGAAACTCCCAAAGCTTCAGCTCTGAACAGGCCGGACTCTGCGATGGAGACACAATGGTGCTTTGACTAACTGCCCATTAGAAACGACCATGTCGGATCATCAGACACAGTCTTCCTGAACACCCCAGCTCGTGTTGGGATATCGCAAATCGATACAATCAACTCTGAGCAATCCGGAATGAATGTTGACTGATGGCGGACATCAGGCTTTCACATCTTCAAATCAACACATCCTGCTGAGAAAAGAAACGCAAGGAGTATTAAAAAAAAAAGGTCAATTGTTTTTAAAAGATGTAGTTTTGAACATTCTCTTCAGTAGTCTATGTTGGCTGGAAATCACTATGTCTTATAGTTTTGCCTCGCTACTCGCTGAATCTTCGCGCTATTTTCATTACACTTAGTGACGTTGTAAGCGAAGCACTAAGAGAGAGAGAGAGAGAGAGAGAGAGAGAGAGAGAGAGAGAGAGAGAGAGAGAGAGAGAGAGCCCACACCAACTATTGGGATCACTTTGTCAAGAAGGGGAAAACCAGATAATCAGACCGGTGCAGAGAGAGGAACGGAGCATGCAGGCGAACAAGATAGATAGATAGATAGATAGATAGATAGATAGATATATATATATAGATAGAGAGAGAGAGAGAGAGACAGAGAGAGAGAGAGAGAGAGAGAGACAGACAGAGACAGAGAGAGAGAGAGAGGGGGGGGGAGGGAGGGAGATTAAAAGACAGATATTTATCAGAACAAAACGCATGGACCCCCCCCCCCCTCCCCACGAAATCAAAGGCCCCTGGTTTTATGGATGATCTATCTTAAAAACTTTGACTCAATTTCATTAGAACAGAACGCATGGAATTCCCCCCCCCCCCCCCCCCCCCCCCCCCCCCCTGGCTTATGAATGAATCAAAGTCCCTGGCTTATGAATGAACTATCTTAAAAACTTTCACTGAATTCAACGCGTGGCACACATTGGTTGAAGTAAAACGTTCAGTAAAGATTTGGTGGAAACGTGTCAGTGAGCATGGCGGAATTGTAATTCTAAAGTTTCTTATTTTCTTTTCAAAACTTAACATATTCATGGATCCTTCTCTAAAACCCTCCAGGCAAAAGAAATCCACACAGCCGCAATGAATATGTTGTCAATTCATATGGGAAGAAAAGCCAGCGAAATTTGAAAGAAAACATTCGCAAAGAAATATTACAATAATGGAGGAATAGGAATCCCAGCCTTTATACCAGCCATAAAATTGACGCGCGCGCGCGCGTGTCACGTGCGAGAGTGTGTGTGTGTGTGTGTGTGTGTGTGTGTGTGTGTGTGTGTGTGTGTGTGTGTGTGTGTGAGAGTGAGAGAGAGAGAGAGAGAGAGAGAGAGAGAGAGAGAGAGAGAGAGAGAGAGAGAGAGAGAGAGAGAGAGAGAGGGAGATGGGGGTATGGGAAGGGAAACGACGGGGTGCACACATCTGCAGTTTCCCAGTAGAGGACAGAATGCATTAATTCCCCCCCCCCCCCCCTCCCCCGCTTGAAACAGAGGGACGAGGACGAGGACTGAGGGCTATGGCGAGGGGCCTGTCGGCTGATCTCTAGGAAAGTTCCAGACAGAGCACGCCCTTGTGAGGGGACACACGGAGGAGACAGGCTTTCTGCTCGGGCTGGCTCTGTCCCTGGAATGAGTTCTTCTAACTCCAGTGCTGCACAGGCCTCGGTTTCAACTCCATCACCAAAACCAAACTCTTCGCTTTCATCCACACCACTGAGGGTTTTATGATGAAGGAAGGAAGGAAGGAAAGTGGAAGGTATGCAACGTGAAACGCCAACTTTAATGTTAGAGGGTATGATCCTCTCTCTCTCTCTCTCTCTCTCTCTCTCTCTCTCTCTCTCTCTTCACACACACACACACACACACACACACACACACACACACACACACACACACACACCTTTCACCCTGACATCCCTCATCCCTTTCCCTCTCCCTACCACACCCAGTGATGGACGATGTGTTTGATGAAAAAGAGGTTATGATAAAGCCAACACGCTGACGACACTGAGGAGGAAGGGGAGCGGGATTGAACAGACGACCCGGATTCAAAGCACACCCCTGCAGTAAGATTACAAAGAACGAGGGCTGGAAACGTGAGGAGGGAGCGGGGAACAAGCAGGCGATCTCTGTTCAAACCTCATTCTGCTGGTGACGAGTTCATTACGCCTCGCTCAGTGAAGCAGCGAGGCGGACACAGCGGTGAATGGCAGATGACGAGAGAAGAGCAGGAAAGCGGGTCTTCTTCTTGGTCGTTTGGTTGCAGAGGAAACTGGAGGCTCCGATGAACGCTACTGTCCGTTGACCCTTTGCTGTGCAGGTCCAGAGAGTGGTCACCTGAGTGGCTAGTGCCTGGGCTGGCGTAGAACAGGCTTCTGCCTGTCAGTTCTGATGGGTGGAGAGTGCAAGAGCACTGCAGCAGGTGTTGTAGTGTGACTGGGGAAGGTGAATGAAACACCTGAAGATGCCACAGCGACCCAGGGAAATACCATCCACAATTAGTGCACCAACCAACTGTGAGCCCCAGGCAAATACCGTCCACAATCAGTGCACCAACCAACTGTGAGCAATTCTGCACCACCCTAGGAACCCTGCGCTGTGTTGACATGGGGTGCAGGCACACACAGGGCATTGCAGTGAGACGTCAAGAGACATAACTACTCCCTGGCTGAAGCCATTGTGTGATGGCCACAAGACGCGACAAAACAGGACGTCCATGGAGGCGTCCCCATGGGTGTAGTAGCCCATCAATCATGACTGCACAGCCCACCGATGAAAGACGCCACCGCCAAGCAATCTTCTGCACACACCCTTCGGCCTCATTCATTGCTGACAAGTGAAACCACAGCCAGGGCCAGACACTGCCAGGCTTTTGTCACAGAGACTGACGTACCGTCTGAACAGGATTCTGGGCTGCAGTCTTTCCCACCGCCAGTAGAACCTTCCCTGTACTAAGTGGGTCTGTCTTTCCTCGCCATCACTAGGCCTTTTCTTCACAGTGCCAAAAAGCAGAAAAAAAAACTGAGGTGCTAGCGGATCCAGAGAAGCACTGTCGTCAACTGCCGAACCAACCGCCTGTAAGGAATCCTGCATCACTCTTGGAAGTCCGCGCTGTGTCAGCATAGGGTGCAGACACGCACAGGGCATTCCATTCAGACGTAAAGGAAGATAATGGCTCCCTGGCAGATGCCTTTGTGTGACAGCGAGTGGACGCAACACAACAGAACGTCCATAAAATCGTCCCCACGGGTGTAGCAGACCCCTATTTCATGACGACAGAGCCCACCAGCGAAGGACGCCACTACAGAGCAAACTGCTAAACCTACACCACAGCCCTATTTGTTGCTGTTTCGCTGATAGGTAAAACCAGTACAACGCCAGACACAGACAAACTTTTGCCACAGAGTTTTACATGCCCTCTTCAGAGGAAGCCGGGTTGCAATCTTTCCCGCTGTGCACACGACTTTCCCTGCGGCCAGTGAGTCTTTCCTCACCACCTGTTCCCAGAGTCGGCAGAGAAGTAGAGAAGCAACGCACCCCAAAACGCCGGTGGTGAAGTATGTATTGTACTACAACTGAGGTGATGTTACGGAGGCAGGCATGCAGCACAGTGACTGGTATGAAACATGGCGGACAATGAAGGTAGGGGCCGCAAAGCTCCAGAAAAGGGAACGATCAACACACCCCGCGCATGTGCTGCTACCCCCCCCCCCCCCCCCCCCCCCCCCCCCCCCCCCCGCTCTGTGACCATAATAGCAGCCACACACTCAATAAGGGGCTGGTAACATTAGTGCCCACAATGCACCTCTCCTTTACAGCGTTGAATTCTTACCCATGCAATTGCTGCGCACTTTGTATGCTGACAGGACTAGTGTAGGGTCATTATCGTGACAGCTACCTCTTCCATACCCTCCTTTTTTATTGACGCTTTTCTCAGGCATTCTCTCTTCCAACTCCCCTACCTCTAACCCCTTCACCATGTATCTCAGACTGATGTTCATATCTACAGATGCAACTGATGCGGTGTACTGACAATGTAGATCTCAGACTGATGTTCATATCTACAGATGCAACTGAGGCGGTGTACTGACAATGTAGATCTCAGACTGATGTTCATATCTACAGATGCAACTGAGGCGGTGTACTGACAATGTAGATCTCAGACTGATGTTCATATCTACAGATGCAACTGAGGCGGTGTACTGACAATGTAGATCTCAGACTGATGTTCATATCTACAGATGCAACTGAGGCGGTGTACTGACAATGTAGATCTCAGACTGATGTTCATATCTACAGATGCAACTGAGGCGGTGTACTGACAATGTAGATCTCAGACTGATGTTCATATCTACAGATGCAACTGAGGCGGTGTACTGACAATGAGATCTCAGACTGATGTTCATATCTACAGATGCAACTGAGGCGGTGTACTGACAATGTAGATCTCAGACTGATGTTCATATCTACAGATGCAACTGAGGCGGTGTACTGACAATGTAGATCTCAGACTGATGTTCATATCTACAGATGCAACTGAGGCGGTGTACTGACAATGTAGATCTCAGACTGATGTTCATATCTACAGATGCAACTGAGGCGGTGTACTGACAATGTAGAGGACACAATGACTGGGGATTGATAGTGATGTTAATACCTACAGATGCAATAAAGGCAGTATATTGACAATGCAGACACAATGACTGGGGATTGATAGTGATGTTAATACCTACAGATGCAATAAAGGCAGTATATTGACAATGCAGACAGAATGACTGGGGATTGATAGTGATGTTAATACCTACAGATGCAATAAAGGCAGTATATTGACAATGCAGCAGACACAATGACTGGGGATTGATAGTGATGTTAATACCTACAGATGCAATAAAGGCGGTATATTGACAATGCAGACACAATGACTGGGGATTGATAGTGTGATGTTAATACCTACAGATGCAATAAAGGCAGTATATTGACAATGCAGACACACAATGACTGGGGATTGATAGTGATGTTAACGCCTACAGATGCAATAAAGGCAGTATATTGACAATGCAGACAGAATGACTGGGGATTGATAGTGATGTTAATACCTACAGATGCAATAAAGGCAGTATATTGACAATGCAGACACAATGACTGGGGATTGATAGTGATGTTAACGCCTACAGATGCAATAAAGGCGGTATATTGACAATGCAGACACAATGACTGGGGATTGATAGTGATGTTAATACCTACAGATGCAATAAAGGCAGTATATTGACAATGCAGACAGAATCACTGGGGATTGATAGTGATGTTAATACCTACAGATGCAATAAAGGCAGTATATTGACAATGCAGACAGAATCACTGGGGATTGATAGTGATGTTAATACCTACAGATGCAATAAAGGCAGTATATATTGACAATGTAGACAGAATGACTGGGGATTGATAGTGATGTTAATACCTACAGATGCAATAAAGGCAGTATATTGACAATGTAGACAGAATGACTGGGGATTGATAGTGATGTTAATACCTACAGAAGCAATAAAGGCGGTGTACTGATAATGTAGTGGACACGATGACCGAGGATTGACAGAAATGTTAACATCTAAAGATGCAATAAAGGCGATGCACTGACAATGTAGAGATAGAATGACCGAGGATTGACAGACGACTCCTGGATTCAAAGCACATCTTTTCCACAAGATAGAGGGCCGGATAGGAGGGGAGGGACAGGCCCACGCCGTTGCTCTTTGTGAACATCTCAATCAGTCTGGCACGTGTTCATCACACTGTGTGCAGTCTCTGTGAACATCTCAATCAGTCTGGCACGTGTTCATCACACTGTGTGCAGTCTCTGTTATCATCTCAATCAGTCTGGCACGTGTTCATCACACTGTGTGCAGTCTCTGTTATCATCATCTCAATCAGTCTGACACGTGTTCATCACACTGTGTGCAGTCTCTGTGAACATCTCAATCAGTCTGGCACGTGTTCATCACACTGTGTGCAGTCTCTCTGTGAACATCTCAATCAGTCTGGCACGTGTTCATCACACTGTGTGCAGTCTCTGTGAACATCTCAATCAGTCTGGCACGTGTTCATCACACTGTGTGCAGTCTGTGAACATCTCAATCATCTCTGGCACGTGTTCATCACACTGCGTGCAGTCTCTGTGAACATCTCAACCAGTCTGGGACGTGTGTTCATTACACTGCGTGCAGTCTCTGTTATCATCTCAATCAGTCTGGCACGTGTTCATTACACTGTGTGCAGTCTCTGTGAACATCTCAATCAGTCTGGGACGTGTTCATTACACTGTGTGCAGTCTCTGTTATCATCTCAATCAGTCTGGGACGTGTTCATTACCCTGTGTGCAGTCTCTGTGAACAATTCAATCAGTCTGGGACACGTTCATTACACTGCGTGCAGTCTCTGTGAACATCTCAATCAGTCTGGGACGTGTTCATTTCACTGTGTGCAGTCTCTGTTATCATCTCAATCAGTCTGGCACGTGTTCATTACACTGTGTGCAGTCTCCGTTATCATCTCAATCAGTCTGGCACGTGTTCATTTACACTGCGTGCAGTCTCTGTTATCATCTCAATCAGTCTGGCACGTGTTCATTACACTGTGTGCAGGAAGGCAGTGAGGTGGGCACTGGAGCAAATAACAATGAGTGGGTGGCATCAGGCAAGAGATAAATGGAATCAGTATGTGTGTGTGTGTGTGTGTGTGTGTGTGTGTGTGTGTGTGTGTGTGTGCGTGCGTGCGTGCGTGCGTGCGTGCGTGCGTGTGTGTGTGTGTGTGTGTGTGTGTGTGTGTGTGTGTGTGTGTGTGTGTATGTGTGAGAGAGAGAGAGAGAGAGAGAGAGAGAGAGAGAGAGAGAGAGAGAGAGAGAGAGAGAGAGAGAGAGAGAGAGAGAGAAGAGAAAGGACGGCAGGAGAGCGCAAGCGCAAGAGAGCATGTTTACAGCTTCCTAATAGCTCAGAGAATCAAATGCATCTGCGGCCATGCATCAAACAAACCAGCCAGCATGGCGAGATCTGTTGACTGCTCTGCTCCCTCCTCGCGAGAAGTGACAGATATGTTTTTTGTTTCGACTGTGGCTTGATCCCAACATCAGTGACGTACAGTTCCAGGACCGCTCTGTGCTTTGTTCTCACTTCATCACTAGCTCCAAGTCTTAATTTTCTGTCGGTTTCAGAGGTCAGATGTAGGAATAAATGTGCCTATGTCATGTTATGACATCCCCAGGATTCCAAGGTGCTACCTTTCTCCAAAATATATCCCACGCACTTCCCACATACAGGCACACAACACACAAGCATACGCAAATTAAGACACACATGCAAACATTTGTATATAAGCAAACACACACACACACACACACACACACACACACACACACAGTCTTGTATATACGAACCAACTGTTACCCCCCTTCCACCACCCCCACTCTCTTTACCCACCGATCAACACGAGTCACGTCGATACACTAAAGCGAACAGACTGATGACGTTTGCGACCGAACAGAAGAACGACGGGGCGAACAGACGACGACGCTGATTCAAAGCACCGCCCTTCAGCAAAAAAGAGGAGGAGGAATGGTGTACAGACGCGGGGGAAGGAGGGAGGAGAGGAGGGACAAGCCGCCAGCGCTGACTCTGTTCCAATCCCATTCCCTCTGTGATGTGCTCATCGGCTCTCCTCCTCATCCAAGCTGTGACGCGGACACCGCAGCAACAGTGTAGCCACAGGAGACCAGGACCGAGCATTCTTCTTCTTTGTCGATTGCTCAAACAGCAACACCAGCCGCTCAGATGAACGCCGCAGTCCGCCGAACACCCTCCACGGTTCCAGCAAGTTCCTGCTTCATCGCTAGTGTCTGATGACTGCATTTAAGCCCCCAGGGTCTGAGAGAGCGGACGGAATGGATGCTGGTACTTCGCCCACAGTGAGGAAGTCTCATGGGAATCACGCATCTGTGCCCCAGCTGCATCTGGGCAGTGTGTGAGGAGAGAGGATGAGTGACGATGATGGTGGGGGGTGGGTGGGTGGGGGGGATGGGGGGACTTCCACACATGAATGTTGAGAAGCTGCCTGGCGCTAGGATGAATGGCCTGGACACCCAGCTAACATGAAACGAGGCTCCAACAATGACGGTCACCCCAACTCCCCACCATCTTCCATCCTCCGCGCTCAGCCAGAAAATCTCCACCCTGGTGGACAGACACGGGGAATGGAAGGAAAACAGTGTGGAGCCGACTGCTTCTCAGGAAACACGAACTCCTACCTTCAAGAACCGTTGGCATCTTGATCCGTGCCTCCAGACCACAGGCAGACTTTGGGTCATCTGGTAACCACCGCTTATGGTTGAAAGCAGCACTGAACGGCTATTCCTTGATGCCATCTAGCCATGAATGAAGGTCATGGTTGAAGGCAGCACTGAACGGCTATTCCTTGATGCCATCTAGCCAAGAATGAAAGTAAATTGAAAAAAAAAAAAACTGCAGACAGGCTTGGACGTCCTAATGCTCAACCTCGCTTCAGCACGGAATGTGAAAAACAGAGGGGCAAGGGTCACAGATAAGTATGGAATGTGGAAATACAGGGGCAAAATTCACAGATCAGTACGGAGTGTTAAACAGGGGGGCAAAGGCCTTAGATAAGTATGGAATGTGGAAACAGAGGCAGACGTCACAGATCAATATGGAATGTTGAAATAGAGGGGCAAAGGTCACAGATCAGTTTGGAATATGATCGGAGTAAACGGCATGCACAGAATCAACTACGTCTTATTCTACTCTGCACACAAGTCATTGTGATCTCTGAATACTAAACGAGATAACACCAAAAAAAAAAAATTGTGATCAATGAATCTGTCCACTGATTCAGTGACTGACAGACCAACTGATCTTTGATATTATTAAGATAATCATATACTACAGAGTTATTGCGCAAGGCAATCCAGAAAGCCGAATTCTTTCTGTTGTCATTATCAAAATGGTCACTAATATCATAACAAAAATATTTCCTCGAAAAGAATCAGTAATGCACAGCAGTCATCAGATCTTGTGAATCACTAAACGAGATACACTACACCAAAAAAAACCAATTGTGATCAATGATCAAAACTGATTCAGTGACTGGCAGACCAACTGATCTTTGATATTATTAAGATAATCATATGCTACAGAGTCAAGCAATTTGAAGGAATTACCAGAAATCCGAATTCTTTCCGTTGTCATTATCAAAATGGTCACTAATATCATAACAAAAATATTTTCCTCGAAAAGAATACAGTAATCACAGCAGTCATCAGATCAATTGTTGATCACTTGCAATCCCTTTTAAAAACACTATCCACGGTCTGCAAGCATTACAGGACCACCCTCTTGCGACTGATTTCACACAACTGTCAAATGGGTCTGAACACAAACCCAAACAATCTTGTTTAAGTTTCATGTCAGTAAGGAGACTGGCTTGCAGTCACTTTACCGTTTTCGGAAGATATGGTTAACTAAGAACTGAGAACGAACACTACCCAGTAATCAGAATCAAGGAAACCACAGTACATGGTATGGCACGGTTCTTTTTCTTTTCTACAAATGTATTACATGAATTTCGCCACACCGGGGTTAAATTAACTTCATCATTATTAAAACCCCTCCCCTCCCTCCTCCGCCCCCCCCCCCCCCCCTTCATGCGATCACTGGTTCTTTCAGCATCCTCTCTCCCTATACTGACATCCTTCCCAATGTGACTGAGACGGAGCTGGATGCAGAAGAGTATGATAAAGCCATCAGACTGACGACGTGGAGGGAAGAAAGAATGGGGACTGAACAGCCGGCCCTCAATTCCAAGCACACTCCTTCACCCAGAAGAGAAAGACGACTGGACACGAGAGGAGGGACAAGCTGGGGGGGGGGGGGGGGGGGGGGGGGGGGGGGGGGGACGCGGGCGATCTCCGTTCAAATCTCATTCCGTTAGTAACATGTTCATTACGCCTCGCACACTGAAGCAGCGAGGCGGACACAGGAGCTAGATGACAATGCCAGAGAGAGAGAGAGAGAGAGAGAGAGAGAGAGAGAGAGAGAGAGAGAGAGAGAGAGGAGGGCAGGCCCATCTTTGCAGCTTGCGGACAGCCTACAGGATCAAATGCATCAGCTGCCATGCAGAAAAAGCAAGTAGCTAGCACTGACGGCCATGGTGAGGTCCTCCCATGGCGTTGCCGGAACACTCCACAGAGGGCGCTGCATGATGGGAAGAAAGGGAAAAGGCACGTTCCCTCCTCTCCCTGGCTCCATGTTTAGATTTAAAGGCACGGCATCAGCAGCACGCTAACAGAGTCTGAGCCTTCTTCCAGGCTTTGAGGAGGCTGGTGCCAGAAACCCTCCTCACAGAACTGCTCATACCTCAGACAACGTAGCAGAGGATAACACAGGACAGCACTGTTCTTGACCTTCGTACTGCTGATGCCTCAGACAATATGGTAGACGATATCACAGGATAGTTCTGCTCTTGACCTTCGTAGTCGATGACTGTGGGGGCAAAACACAGCAGCTGTTTCATTATCGACGACTCTGAGGAAGAAAAAAAAAAACCCTAAAACTCAAACAATGGCAACTATCTGGTCACCCCCTCCTGTCCAGAATACAGAAAACCATCCTCTCCAAGGAGAAAGACAGATGAGAATGATGTACGTCCTGAAATGACAACCCCGGCTACTACACGGATACTACAGAGAAATTCGACGGACTTTGATAGGCATAGATACCTAACGCAAACACACTGGTATTGCCCATGAATGAATGTTGGCATACCTCCAAACAAAGCATGGCCATACCTGTGAAGGGAAAGGCAATGGGTGAGGCTGAACAAAGCATGGCAGCCCTGTGAAAAGGCAATGGCTGAACAAAGCACCAGCCCTGTGAGGGGAAAGGCAATGGGTGAGGCTGAACAAAGCATGGCCAGACCTGTGAGGGGAAAGGCAATGGGTGAGGCTGAACAAAGCATGGCCAGACAATGGGTGAGGCTGATGGTGGGGTCAGAGTGGGGACCACATGACACGTTTCATTGTAGAGCGCCGCTGAAAAGCTTTTCTACTGACACGGTCCAGTGTTTCAACGATTGAGATGTATGGCACCATGCCTCTAAATCCGGGTCACTGGTATGACGTCAGCAGACACATTTCAGATCAGTGTACCCCTCCATCCATCATCCCGCAGTGAACTTTTTCCAGTGAACTCTTTTTCCAGTGAAGTCTTTTTGTGAAGTCTTTATGTGAACTTTTCCAGTGAAGTCTTTTTCCAACGAAGTCTTTTTCCCAGTGAACTCTTTTTCCAATGAAGTCTTTATGTGACCTTTATCCAGTGAACTCTTTTTCCAATGAAGTCTTTACGTGACCTTTTTCCAGTGAACTCTTTTCAGTGCACAACTACAGAATTCTATGCTGTTGTTTCGGTCAATTGGCCAGTGTCGCTTGCAAAAGATTGTACCAAACCGAAAGATTTGCAATCAGTTCATGGTGGTTGTGTGGCTTCAACTTTTGATCTTCCAGATTTCAAATCTGACGAGAACTTTTTCAACAAAAGTCATAAAACTTGAAAAAAAAAAGACATGTCGCGGAATTGCCGTTCGCGCCATAGGCAGAACGATAGATGGCCACTGTCTTCTCTGGAATGCCACACTGCTTTCCAGGTGAGGATGACGATGACAACAACGTCCTACAGTGCCAAGTGGTTCCACCTGGTCGTCTGTACCAAACTACGGTAATCGCTCAACAGGCTGTTGGGGTCTACCGTGGGCAGATGGAAGACTGCACGATACCGATTCACACTGTCGCCTTGTGGTATGCAATAAGAATCAAGGAGGCTTCCTACATATGAGACGTCTCCCGTCCATGGCCAATCAGTCGTGGCCTTTACAAGGACCTTCAGGGCATCAGGGAGCCCAATCTTATTAAAGTTAAGAAATGACTGTCTTTCAGAAGTCGGCGTGAATAGTATACGCAGTCTTTGAATAAAATGGGGATTTTCTGTATAACTGCATTTTTACCAAGTTCACCTTTACACCAAATTGACCTTTACCACGCTCATCTTTATTAAGTTCACTTTTACCACGTTCACTTTTTGTGACATTTCTTATGTGATTTGTTTTTAAATTCATCAATATTATTATTATTATCATTATTATTATTATTATTATTCATCATGATTATTATACAAATGTGTTTAATCGTGAATGCAATGTGATTTGTTTTATTATTGATATACGTCTTAATCAAGGACCTTAGTGAGAGTGATTTATGAATTATAATGTTCTGTGATAAGTTTTCTTAGTTGAAAAATGAATTTTTGTGTGATGTGTTTTTGTAGTCATTATAACATTTAATCATTATGTTAATGATTAATAACATGAATAACTGTGAGATTTGTAAGGTTATTATGTACAATTACATACAAATACACGCATACACGCACATGCACACGTGCATATGCACACAAACACACACGTCCACACACACAACCATGGGCGCACACATATGCAAGCGCAATGCAAACACACACATGCATACATACAGTATAGGTCTCTGACCAAAACTGATGTGAAATAGTACTAAGGTGTATGTTTACATCATATTTGATTTGTGCAAGTCAGTATTTGATATCGTCAGGCTTTGTGGTTTTTCAATGTACATGACTTTCATAACTCCTATTATTACCGTTTGCTCTTTTTTGATATGTAACGTTCTGTTGAGCATTTTTATGAAATATGAGCTACATAAATAAACATTATAATTATAGTTAAGTTCACCTTTGCAATGTTCACCTTTATCAAGTTCACATTTGCCAATTTTACCTTCACACCTTTAACACCTTTATCACACCTTTACCAAATTCACCTTTATCAAGTTTACCTTTACCAAATTCACCTTTGCCAAATTCACCTTTTCACACAGTTAAATGCTGGAAGTCGACAATGCTCTAAGCTTGTCCTCGCTCTGCAGTGTATTACATTAGTGACTAACGATTCAGTTCCACCACTGCTATGGTGTTAGAGAGATATACACAACTGCAAACGTGAAAAACACTGAAAAACATCGCCACCTTCCAACTCCATGTCATCTGCTGAAGACAATGCCACAGTGACTGTCCTTCAGCCAGACGGGGTTGGTTTCCGTGTTGCCGGTCCGGACAGTGTCCTTCAGCCAGACGGGGTTGGTTTCCGTGTTGCCGGTCCGGACAGTGTCCTTCAGCCAGACGGGGTTGGTTTCCGTGTTGCCGGTCCGGACAGTGGACGGGTGCCCACCTGGCCCACAGCATTTCCTTACCAAACCAGAGGGGGCCTCCATTTTCCTAATGTACTGCCACTGCCATTCAGGTCCCTGACATTACAAAACAAGTTTCTGACATGTTCTGCGTGCCCTCTTGTAATTTCTCCCTTTTTGTCGTTCATAGCGATCACCTTTCAGCAAGTTGAGGGTGTCAGCCTAGTCTGTGAGACAGTGTTCTCCCTGGTAACACAAGCGATCAAGCTAACACTGGTTGCCTCAGGGGCAACAGGGCTGCTGTGCTGTGTCACGTCTCTGCTCATTGAAGCCAACTGGACATCCCGCGTCCTGCCCCAAGGCCTGTCTTGCTGCAGCTCTTCTTTTTTCTTTGAGCGTGAAAGACCCCTTCAGCAACAAAGGTGTCTCCTTCACAATAATAAGAGGGGGAGGGGGACATTGCAAGGACATTCGGGGGGGGGGGGGGGGGGGGGGGGGGGGGAGGTAGGAGAAGACGGTGGTGGAGGAGGAGGAGAGAAGAGGAGGAGCAGGAGGAGCAGGAGGATGAGGAGGAACAGGTGGTGGAGGAGGAGGAGGAGGAGGAGACGGAGGAGGGTTGAGAAGAGAAAGAAGAGGAACAGGAACAAAGGGAAGGGGGGAAAGAAGGAAAAAAAAAAAAAGAAGAGACAAAAGGCGAAAGCAAGGTAAAAAAATGTTAAAGATGAATAAAACAAAGAAAAAGAAGATGATGAACAAGACGACGAGGAGGAAAGGGAGAAAGAAAAACAATAAAAGAAAGATAGGACGACGACGACGACGACGACGACGACGACGACGACGACGAAGAGAAGAAGAAGAAGAAGAAGAAAGAAAGAAGAAGAAGAAGAAGAAAGAAGAAGAAGAAGAAAAAAAAGAGGAGGAGGAGGAGGGGGAGGGTAAAGAAGAAGAAGAAGAAGAAGAAGAAGGAGGAGGAGGAGGAGGAGGGAAAGAAGAAGAAGGAGGAGGAGGAGGAGGAGGAGGAGGAAACGATTAAAAAAAAAAATGAATTCATGAATCTTGAAAGTGTACAGAATTAGCCTCAACAGCATCCTTTTACAACTGTGCAAACTTTAAAAAGACAGAGAAAATTGAGTCCAAACGGAATAACACAATTCAAAAATAAAATAAAAAAAAAAAAAAAAAAAAAAAAAAAAAACCAAAAAAAGAGGAGGTAACTCAAACAACTGTAACGTCAGTTTTCTGATGATAATACTAATGATTTTTTTGTATCTGCAACCACACACACACACACACACACACACACACACACACACACACACACACACACACACACACACGCGCGCGCGCGCACGCACACACGCACGCACACACGTACGCACGCACGCACGCACGCACACACACACACGCACTTCCTTCAAATTCACTTGTTGATTTGCTCGCACATCACATTATCTAACTTATTTTCAGCCTTACTACGCAAAGAAGGGAAAAAAAAGAGTGCATCTGTGATGGGTAAAGAATGACAGCTCATGGAGGGCCTCTTTCCAATTCTGCTCAACAAACTGGTTTTTTTCTAAAAAGGAAGAAAATCGGAGAGGAAGAGGAGGGAGAGAAGAGGAGGAAGAAAAGGAGAGAGGGGGGGGGGGGGAGGAGGGAGAGGAGGGGGAACGGTGGAAGGAGGAGAAAGAAGGAAGGATGAGGACAACGAAGACGTAGAAAAGAGATGGAAAACTAAAAGGCAATGGAAGATGCAAAAAACACAGAGAGACATCCTGAAAGCAGATCAGCCGTGTTATGTGCAGTCCATCAAAAGCAGAATGAAATAAGAAGGAATGCATCCAGTTCCTCCATGGGTCAAAGAATAAGAACGATAGCAGGAACAGGGAGAAGCCGAGCAATGAAGAAGAATAAAATCCAGACAAACGTGCCACAGGAGACGAAGGTCAGTCTGTCAGAACTCGGTGACGGATGAAATCAGATCACATGTAAAACATCTTCAGTTACTCAGGTCGGAAGACCATAGCAGGAGGAGGCAAAAAGAAAGAAAGAAAGAAAGAAGGAAAGAAAGCAAGAGAGAGAGAGAAGAGAAGACGTCGAGGAGAAGGAAGAGGAAAGTGAAGAGGAGGAGGAAGAGGAGGAGAGAGGCACATGGATGAAGAGGAAATAGAAGAAGAAGAAGAAGAAGAAGAAGAAGAAACCTAAAGCCTAAACATGAGAAGAAGAAAGAGATAAACGTAATAAAAGAACAATGGGACTGAAGAGAAATAATGACATCAAACGGAAAAGGACGGGAAAGAGAGAACGACACAAGGTAAAAAAAAATGACGGACGAAGGAATGATGATCAGAAGGAGGGAAAAAAGTGGAGAAAGCCACCTTGTTTGGATCTATAACGGCTGGGAATTCCCCATTACAAATTCACTCTTTCTTCCTTCTGTAACTGTTCTGGGTACACACTTTGAAGGGATTAAAAGGAAGAGGGAAAATTAAAATGAAGGCGATGGATAACGAATCAAACGTTGCGACTTGATTTGGGAATACAACCTGCTCCAAAAGGCGTTGTCACATGTGAAAGTCACAGACACACCGACATACACATGAACACAAACACTCGCTCTGAGAGACAGACAGACAGGAGCACACAGACACAGACACACACACATACGTACATACACAAGCATGCACGCGCGCATGCACACACAAACATAGACAGACAGACAGACAGACAGACAGACAGACACACACACACACACACACGCACGCACGCACGCACGCAATCGCGCGCGCGCGCACACACACACACACACACACACACACACACACACACACACACACACACACACACAACAATGCCCGAATATTTCACGTTAGCATACTAAAAACAACAAACAACAAGCAAACAAAGAACACACACACACACACACACACACACACACACACACACACACACACACACACACACACACACACACACACACACACACACACACACACACACACACACACACACACGTGCGCGCGAACGCGGAATGAGCAGAAACAAGCAAACGAACAAACTAACGAAATTAATCTTTTTTTTTTTCAGATCACCAACCACTGGACGATCAAGGCAGCAGAGTCTCCTACATGCCTGGAACGCGCAGCAGATGCCTTGTTTTTCTGAAGGGAAAGCGTGTTTTGTTCTCATAGATCCGCTGCTTACCTGGCACTACTTCTTTTGCTTTGGCCGTTTTGTTCAACCAACACAACGACTTTCCCAGAGGAGACTGTCCCTTTCTACATCTTTTAGCCCGCTCTGCTGTTTTCATCAAGCGCCTGTTTACTGCCAGTAGTATTCGGTATTGTTTTCTTACAGAAACCTAGTGTCACAACAAGTACTGTTCAACCAACGTTATTTTTTCCTATACAACGTAGCTTTCCACTCCAAATATTGTTCTGCTTACATTACTGCATCTGCAGAAAGTTATGTTTTTATCACATGTGCTACTTATCAATCAACACTGTATTTCCAGCTATAAACTTGTTTCTTTTTCTACACATATATTTCAGACAACACTACTTTTCCCGACAGAGAGCTGAGCTCTTACTGAATGTGTTGTTCATCCAACAGTACATTTTTCCGACAGAAAGTTAAGTTTTTACCAAATCTCTTGTTCAGCTTACACTATATTTTTTTCATTCATTCATTCATTACAGATGCCCCTACCCCAAGGAACTTTAGTTATTTATCTATTTACTTATTTATTTATGTGTCTGTGTATTTACTTATTTATTATTCATTCATTCATTCATTCTCTTTTGTTAATTACTACTCTTTCCTACAAAACCCTCTTTTTTCTTTACACAAAATAGCTTTCAAACCGGATCATGAATTATGCCAGAGGGTGATAACACGTCTCTCTCTCTCTCTCTCTCTCTCTCTCTCTCTCTCTCTCTCTCTCTGCGTGTACGTTTTTGCCCCCCATCTTTTAATGTTAGAATTGGCACGTGTTTTTCTTTTTCATCCTCTCTTTCTTTCTTTCTTTCTCTTCCATTTTCTTTCTTTCTGTCATTCTTTCTTTCTTTCTTTCCCTGTTAAATGAACGACATTTGTCAAGTCAATCGAATCATCTTTTTTTTAGACGGAAACCAGTCGCTGTCGCAGAATATTTTGTCTGACATTCCTCCTTCCAGGAAAAAGAACACTCCTTCCAATCTCCCACAACTCATATCATCTCCGTTCTTCTTCTGATGATCGCGTTCTGCGTATTCTGTCTATCTGACCAAACCCTCTGGATCACATTCTTTTTCCTATCAAGATGGAACAAGCCATGACGCTCTTCCGTTCACCATTAGACGCTCACTTGCATGGCCTCTTTAGACATCTTCCCTGAAGACCCATTTGTTTGACAGTGCTGAACATTTCTTCCTTTTCATTCTGTAATGTCCCGACCACCTTACATCTATGCTGTACACGCATCTTCTGTGTGCCCATTTATGATGCGTGTTTGGGCGGTGAGGGGGAGGGGATGAGGGAAGGGGGAGAGAGTGGGTGCAGAAGGTAGGGGTGAGTTTGTGAGGACACACAGAGCAGAGTGCGTGTGTGTGTGTGTGTGTGTGTGTGTGTGTGTGTGTGTGTGTGTGTGTGTGTGTGTGAGCACGTACGTGCATGAGTGCGGGCGCTCGCGTGTGTGTATACGTGTGTGTGTGCGTGCGAGCGTGCGTGCGTGCATGCTTTTGTGTGTGTGTGTGTGTGTGTGTGTGTGTGTGTGTGTGTGTGTGTGTGTGTGTGTGTGTGTGTGTGTGTGTGTGTGAAAGGGGAGATGCAGACGGAATGTTCGTGTTGGCGTTTTTGTATGGAGTCCTGAGCCTTCGTCTTTGAGAGGAAGGGGTTGGGGCACTACCTAATTTTTGGTGATGTGAATGCCCTTTTTGCTTGCATTTTGTGTTCTGTCTTTCTTTCTTTCTTCATTCATTTTTTAGGTGAAGTGAAGTTGTCTGTGAGCTGAAAATTTGTGTACACAATAATTCTGTGGGCTCCCTCCCTCTTCTTTCCATCCCTCATTCATTTTGACTTTTTTGCCCCTCTGCATCCCTTACGTTTCTATTCCGTCTTTCTTTCCTTTTCTCTGTCCAGTACCCTTCTCTCTCTCTCTCTCTCTCTCTCTCTCTCTCTCTCTCTCTCTCTCTCTCTCTCTCCCAAAGTCCTTCTTTCTTGCATTTGTGTTTTGTTTGATTTCCTTCATATTACAAAAAAATGTTTTTCTTTTGATTTTTTTTCTTTTTTTTTTTTTTTTTGATTTTCCTTTTTTTCCAATTTCCTTCTTTGCTTTTCATTATTCCTCGTTTGTTTCTTCGCTTTCCGTTTTTCTTTAGAAATATGATTATTACTTTCTTTTCAAGCAACAGAAGAGATACATATACGCAGAAAGAGGACAGTGCGCAGAGATTTTCATACACATACATTAAACTGATGTTACATTTTTTTTTTTCACCAAAAAGAAAATATAATAACGATCAGCGTCTTCGTCAATTTGTAAGACTGCTACTGTTGTGATGGCAAATAAATAAGAGGAAAGCACAGAAGGAAAGAAGACTAAACAGAGATTTGGAGATGGTGGTCGAGCAAGAGAAGAGGAGAGGAAGGGTGAGTGAGGACGGAGGAGGAGTGAGTGAGGGGGGGGGGGGGGAGATACAATAGGCTGAGAGAGAGAGAGAGAGAGAGAGAGAGAGAGAGAGAGAGAGAGAGAGAGAGAGAGAGAGATGTGGGGGTAAAGGGATGGGGTTAAGGGCAGGGTGGTAGTCAAGATGTCAATGATGTGTTGCACCGTGGGGACAAGAGAGGGAAGAAAGGAAATAACTGATAAACTATACGCCTGATATTAAAAACTCAGCAAAGTAAGTTAGGCCTTATGGCAGAAACATTCATATTGTAGATGTTCATGCAGCATTCAAAAATATATAAAAAGCATACTTTGTTAACAAAGTCTTAATTTTCTATCAGAGGTTTATACGGGAGCATACTTTGTCAACAAAGTCTTAAAATTCTATCAGAGGTTTATACGGGAGCCATTGATGATCGAAAAGTTTTTTTTCCCTTTCATTGCATTACAGTAGCACTCTATTGAGTATCTTTGTTTCAGTAACCTGATGAAAGCAGTAATGCGTGGTTTGCTCCTGTTCCATTTGCATTTGTAAATATAGAACTTAGCCAATAAAAGTATCAGATCTAACACCTGATCAGTGATAACGCCCTCACTGGTCCCAAATAAAATAAGATTTTCAGAAAAAAAGTTAGATTAACACACGTTTCACAAGTGCTGTTCAGCAGTCTCTCCAGACTGTTCCAAAAATTTTTGGCGGCATGACAGTTCCAAAATAAATGTATAATAGTTTCTTCTTCCTCATCACACAGGGCACACAGAGACGATTCAATAATTTTGCGAAGAAATAGATATCCTGTCGGAAGGATTCTAAGTAAGTACAATCTATACTGGAACCATCTTAACTGTGTGTCAGTGGTCGAAATTAGATATTTTTCTAAATATGTTTTTCCAAGGCAAGTTTGCATAGTAGGTGTTCCATTTATTAAGACCTGCAGGACGTACGGGCGAGTCAACAAGAACTGAATATACGCATTTATTCCCTTTTAAAATCATTGTCCAACTTTTTGGATCCTGTAATTTATATCTTGGCGTCAATGTGCATTGGATTTTATTTTGATATGTCTTTAATGCCTCGATAACACCAGCAAACAGTAAATAATTAGTCTTTACATTGGGAAATTTTCTACGGAAGTTTTCAAATGAGAGGAAAACTCCTTCTTCATTCATCAAATCTCTCACTTGCCATATGCCTTCCTCCACCCATTGTTTAACGTAGACAATCCTCCTATCTCTTAATATATTAATATTGTAATGAATATAATCAGAGACAAAATCATGAATATTACTCGATATACATTTTAAAGATAATTTTAAAATGTTTGAGGACATCCCTCCAAAAGGTATTGTTTGTTCTAGTCAGTAATGTATTGACATATTCACTACCCAGCACTTTAAGTTTGTCCAGTCCTGGAACAAAGAAAGAGGCAAAATCCTGAAGATCATTAGGGTTGCCATAGAATATTCTTTTTAACCAGGATATTTTAACAGACGACAAGAATGCGAAAACATTCAACATTCTTAATCCACCATTTACATAATTTTGGCACACACTTTTTTTACTTACTCGATTTGACTTCCCATCCCACAAAAACTTGAAGAACAATGTGTCAAGTTCCTGTAAAAAATTATCCTCCTTGGGATCTGGAAGATTACTGAATAAATGTACGATTTTTGACATTGCCAAAGTTTTTATAACAGTATTTTTCCAAAAGGTGTTAGAAGTCTTTTATTCCATTTAGCTAGAATGCTTTTAATCTGCAGAAGCTTATTGTCAAAATTAAGATCGACAATACTATCAATATTGGTAGAAAATTTGATCCCAAGTACGGTAAAAATCCCAGGATCCCAACAAAAGTTCTTATCCCTCATATATCTTATGGAGGAGTTTTTCATGCTGCCAATCCAAATTATGTTTGTTTTTTCATGATTTATCTTTAGACCCGACATTAATGTGAATTGTTCTAGTAATCTAACTGCTTCTCGGAAAAGACATTTCACTTCCGTCTAAATAAACAGTTGTGTCATCTGCAAACTGCGACAATAGATGCTTCTTGCCATTTATAGTTAATCCTTTAATTTGAGTATTCTTACGCATTAATAAGGACAAAATTTCAGCACACAAAAGATATAAATAAGGAGATAGAGGATCTCCCTGGCGGACTCCCCTGGATATTTTAAAGAAGGGCGTGTAATTCCCATTAACGGAGACACAGGTTGTTATATCATTATAAAAAGCCTTTATCCATCTTTTTATATGGGGTCCAAAGTTAAAAAAAAATCCAAAACTTTATCTATAAATCTCCATGATACCGAGTCAAAGGCTTTCTCAAAGTCTACTGTAAGAATCTGGCCCGGGATATTCTGTTTTTCAGTAATTAACAACACATCATAAAGCAGCCGAATATTTTCACCAATGTATCTTCCTTTTAAAAAACCGGTTTGATCTTTATTAATTAGTTTATGTAACATAGGTTTGAGTCTATTAGCGATGGATGATGAAGCTATCTTGTATGCAGTATTCAGCAAAGAAATTGGGCGCCAGTTTTTTAGAAGCTGTTTCGGTTTGTTATCTTTTGGTATCATAGAAATTATACCTAACCGCTGAGTAACCG
Source organism: Conus betulinus (assembly GCA_016801955.1). NCBI lineage: Eukaryota > Metazoa > Mollusca > Gastropoda > Neogastropoda > Conidae > Conus > Conus betulinus. The sequence continues at coordinate 130,304 of JADBJO010003343.1, read as the reverse complement.
ACATCTGTCCTGATGAGAATCCGGAATTCAATGAGCGGACCAAGAAAATACCAATGTCACGAAAAAAGAATTTATAAAACTCGGTAGTAAAGCCGTCACTTCCGGGGCTTTTATTGTTTTTCATTTCTTTCAGAGCAGCATGTGCCTCAGCATACGTAATCTCCCCTTCCAGATATTCTTTATCTGCTTCGTCAAGTTTTGGAGCATCAAAAATAAGGTTATCTAAATCAACATCATGACTCTCCCCCTCTCTCTGTACAGGCTTTCATAAAAAGCTTGTGTTTCTTTTAGGATACCCCTGTCA
>JADBJO010003343.1:120000-122500 GCA_016801955.1 Conus betulinus | reverse complement strand
AGAAAGTTAAGATGGACTCAATAAAACATCTGTAAAATCCTTGCAGCACTTTTCTACTTACATTGAGGCTTCTGAGCTTCTGAAGGCAAAAGATCCTTGGTTGACATTTCTTGTGAATAAAATTAGTATTTGCTATAAAATTCAATTTGTCATCAATTATTGTACCTAGATATTTATACATACTCACACGTTCAACTTTCTCACCGCTGATATAAAGGTCCGGAACATCTGGGGGATTTTTCCTAAGATCGATCAGCAATTCTTTTGTCTTCTGAACATTTAGGTTGAGATAATTGTCTTCACACCAAGCAGCAAATATATTCACACGATCACAGTACACAGAATGACAGTTTGACAGATCTTGGAGAGCAGCGTCATCAGAATATTTCACAAGAGGAGTAGTAGTATCATTGCCAGTACAATCGTTTGTGTATAAACAACACAGGCGATGAACAGTGCCCTGAGGAGAGCCAGTAGATGTGTTACAAATAGATGAAATAGCTTGCTGAAATCGAACAGACTGCGACCTATTGACAAGAAAAACTAATTATCCATAGAACAAGATGAGGATTAACATCATAAGACAACAGTTTTGGCGCCATTAAGTGAGGCTGGATAGTATTGAAGGCAGAGAAGAGAAATCAATGAACAATATGCCAACAAATGAACCAGGCTTTTCTAAATGAGAGTAAACATTGTGGAGGAGGGTGAGAGTGGCATCGTCAGTACTTCAGTTTGGCTTGTATGCGAATTGATTTGGATCTTGATATGGAGCAGTTTTCTAGAATAATTTGTTTCAGAATGAGTCTTTCAAAACATTTCATAACAATAGAAGTGTGAGAGCAACAGGGCGGTAATCATTGAGAGAGAGACAGGTTTGGTTTTCTTAGGCACTGGACAAATAAAAGATTTTTTCCACAAGTCAGGCACACAAGAATCTTTTACAGACCATGAAAACAATACACTAAAAACACTGCACAACTGTGACGCACAGGAATTTAAAAGCCGTCCACCACCAGGACCTAAATCTTTCTTTGTTTTTAGCTTAAGATACAGTCTCTACTTCTTGTGCCTCAATCTTTACACTTTCATTATCAGTTTCTCTAGAAACACTACTAGAATCATTATGTAACTGTTCATACAAGTTTTCTGTTATTTTCTGTAGTTTATCTTTCAAATCGTCACGTTCAAAGCAGCAATAAAATTTGCTTAGCTTTTCGAAAACTCTTTCTGTTCTTCTAAAGTCATGACTGATGCGGGATTGTTTGTTTTTGTTTGACCTGTGAGAGCTTTGAACCCTTTCCATGCATCAGCCATGTTTCCTGTTGAAATTGAGATTCTACTTTCTCTTTATAAACATTCCGCTGTCTTTAATTTCTTTAGCATGTACTTTTTGAACCGATTTTCTGTCTGGTTACAACCAGTCTTAAAAGTAGTTTTCTTTTTATTGAGAATCACTTTAAGGGATTTTGTAATCCAAGGTTATAGTTAGGAAATATTTTTACTGTCTTTTGGGGGATGATGAGATCTCCACAAAAAGATATTAACTTGGCACGACATCGGTAGCTTCACTAATTGTGTCACATGCATTTATAAAAACTTCCCATTCAGTACATTCAAAACATCCACTCAATTCTTCTACACTTTCAGACGTCCACAATTTCACACATTTAGTAATAATAGGGTCAGTCTGTATTTTGGGTCCATACTGAGGCAAAAGGAAGATAGTATCATGGTCTGAATTTCCAATGGCAGGAACAGCTATGGAGTTGTAGGCGTGAGGCATGTTGCCATAACACAAATCAACAGTTTTGTTTTGACGGGTGGCACATGTAACATATCGGTATACGGCAGGAAGAGAAGTACGCAAGTCACAGTGATTAAAATACCCAACACAAGATTCGGTGCATCCGGATTGACCAGCTGCAAAGAACGGACAACGTCAGCGATGTCAGCGGCAGCACGTGCAGCACAGGCGGAGGGCTGGGCATGACGCACTGTCACAAACAGCTAGCCGAACTCACGCGGCAAGTATCGTGGTCGAAGTGGCACAGATAGCAGTTCAAAATCCGGCGTGCAAAACGAAAATCAGGTGATGACAATTGGATGTCATTCTATGTTTATGTTATCCCCTCCACCCCCAACCCCCAAGCGCCGGGATCAGATATGGGTGTTTGCTGATGTAGAAAATCTGTTTGCCGGCCAGGTTTTCGGATAAAAAATAAATCAAAATACTGTTCACTAAACGAAGGAACAAACAAATTACAGAACAAACACGACGCCTTTCAACCTCTTTTGGTCTTTTTTACATATCTATCCCCTACTCAGACTGATGGTTAATGATTATATCACAGACCTCTGGCGGGAGGACTGGACTGGACACACACAGACGGATAACAAACTTTTCCAGATCCGTCCAAACCTAAAAGAGTTTCTCTCATCTACCGCTGGCGGTCGCAAAGAAGAGACTGTTATGCCGGCTGCACACTGGCCATTCGTT
>JADBJO010003343.1:112500-115000 GCA_016801955.1 Conus betulinus | reverse complement strand
GACGATAATAATAATGATAATAATCATTATTACCATTATTTATGATTATTATTATTACTGGGCCTCAATACAAATATAATGACGACGACGATGATAATGATGATGATGAAAAATCTTCCTGCAACAGGCGAGGGAGAGGGGCAATGTGCACCTGCCCACACAGGCTACAGTCGGACTTGTCGTTTGGCACGTGGCACTCTCTGGACGATTTAGAAACATTGTGCTGAAAGCTGAGTTCCCATCTCCATCTCTTTTATTGACAAACATTAACGTCCATGTTGGATGGTACGTTTCGCAGAATTATGTAAACTTACTTGTGATTGGTGGGAAGATTCGCCCTGTCTTCACTTGTACGTAAAACCGAAGTCCTAAATTACCCCAAAATGCGCTGTGGTCAAGTAGCTCTATGACGCTCAAGGTATGTCCAGAGTCACAAGTTCATCTCTCCACCCTTTCACTCCGTGTGCATAATTACTAAAGTTGTTCCGAAGCATTGAAGCAGTTCAGTGTGTGTGTCACTCAGTCAGTGATCTATACTGTCATCCGCACGACCTGTTGACTGTCATTCTGATGACTGTTTGCACCGAGCCCCAGCCAAACCAACACCCAAGACATCCAGTGAGGCCGTGGACAACACGTGTCATTGGGTGAAACGTCCGTGAATGTTGTGTACATCAAACCAGCTCACACCTCACCAACCGCACACGCTTTCCCCAATTCCCAAACATAATCGGTACACACACACACACACACACACACACACACACACACACACACACGCCCGTGCGCGCGCGCACCACACACGCACGCACACACACACACACACACACACACACACACGGACGCACGCAGGCATGCGGGCACACACACACACACACACACACACACACACGTCCAAAAACAATAAACTGGCAACAGCCAGGAGCGACCCGCCAAAGACATAGTGACATCAACATCCTCTTTTCCCTGAGGCCCTTGGATGCAAGAAACTGACCTGCCCTGTGCGTCATCTGCACGTGTAATCGGCCATAAACGTGTAACAGCCACAGATGTGTGACGCCCAAAACGTGTAACCAGCTCAAAACAGCCAAGACCGTTCAAAAACACCCGGCATCAGCGCCTTGTCAGCAAAAGGTTCTTAATGAAGCACAGGAAGATGTTATGAAGCTGGCGTTTGTAACACTCTGCTGGAAAAATCACTATGCACATGACACACAGTGTTACACGTACGACCTATTGTCTAAATGCAGTGTTGGCGCATTCATTCATGCACAATGCCCCACGAAATACGGCCCCCCCCCCTCCCCCCCCCCCCCCCCCCCCCCCCCCCCCCCCCAACTCTGCCCTCGTTAACTGAATGATCAAGATCAAAAAAAACTTTGTTAACATTTACAGACGTAATAATCGACGACGGAGAAGGAGGGGGGACAGGAGATGGCGGAGTGAGTGTGTGTGAGTGGAGGGGGTTGGAGGTGGATAGATATGCAATACACCTGGTGACCAACTGCATGCAAGTCTGAAATCGTTAACAGCACATCATGACCCTCTTCTGCCCATCATAACGATCAACATAATGAAATGTGGCTGTGGAACTTGTGTCCATCAGAATGATCAAGATATTGAAATGTAGCTGTGGAACTTGCTTTCTCCGAACGTCATAATGCATTAGACGTGAGAGAATGAAGTTGACCTGTTTTATCGCTTTGTTAAATGTTTATTCATGCTGTCTCTACAGCGCAGCATTTTTTTTCCTGTCCCCCATTCAACAACTGTAGATGGCGTGGTATATATACAAAACCAGCCCTTCTGTACAACACACACGCACGCACGCGAACGCGAACGCACGCACGCACACACATACGAACACATACAATTTTTCACGTACAGTCTTCCCATAATGACGCACCCCAAGATTCCTATTACGTTGCTAGGCCAAGACAATGTATATAAGAAATACCACGTTCGCCACAACCTTCATCGTTACAGTTAGAATATCTTTCTATCTATCTAAGAATTATATGTTCAAAAGTATACATTTTTTCCTCGGGCAAGACACACGAACTCGACTGCAAAAAATGGAGAAGACAGGCTGTGGGCCAAATACACAAACGTTTACAACATTGGACGAATCACAATAGTAGAAGAAACTCGTGGAGAGCGTGGCAGCAGAGAGTCCTCAGAAGAGAAGCCCCCCATGCCCTTCTGGACATGCTCATTTCCACTTAATGACTCGCGCACTAACCACTGAGCCACAGGGACACCTGATATTTGTAGGAAAGTTAAGCCTTATGAAGTTCACTTTTGTTCCTCCTTGACCAGATCCAACTTGAACACCTCTCTGCTTCTGCCATTGCTTTCAGGGCTTTGGTTTTTTCCCCTCCCTGCAACTGAGAGCTGTTTCATGAGGCTGTATGCAGACGTTCCCACAAACCCCCTAGCTCCAATTTCTGCAGTGAGGACTTTGACCTGATAGCCTTCTCTCCTCAGGCTGTTTGCCAGA
>JADBJO010003343.1:102500-107500 GCA_016801955.1 Conus betulinus | reverse complement strand
GGTTTGATTACAGCTACAAACTTAGCACAAGATCCCATGTGCACTAAAAAAAGGAAGATTGGACATGGACGATTGACAATCTCAACTTTCATCCCTTGCGTAAAAAAACGAGGAGGATGAGGGAGACAAGGAGGGAAAGGAGGGGTGGGGGTGGGGGAATATTCGTTTCTGGATGTTTGTTAATCTTGAAACGCATGGAAGAAAAAAAAAACAGCAAGATTTTCCTTTTCCACACACACACACACACACACACACACACACACACACACACACACACACACACACTTACCATTATTAAGAAAAAAGAAAAGCAAAAATACTGCACTTCAAAGAATTAATAAAAAAGAAAAAACCCATAGCGTTAATTTTCTGCTGAAACGGGTTATCTATGTTTTTCTTATTAATTATCTCCCCTAATCTCTCTCTCCTCCTCTCCCCTCGCTCTCTCTCTCTCTCTCTCTCTCTCTCTCTCTCTCTCTCTCTCTCTCTCTCCTCTCTCTCTCTCTCTCTCTCTCTCTCTCTCTCTCCTCTCTCTCTCTCTCTCTCTCTCAGTGTAAATGCGTTTTTGAAGCAACTTCGGCAAAGACTGATTGATAATCGACGGCAGAACTGGCATGGAAACATTTAGAACAGCGAACGATATTCATTTTATAGACCTTTTAAGACCTCTGTGAAGTGTGAAAAATATCTCTCACTCAATATTGACAGGCATATTAGAAGTTATTTGATCAGATTTAGATTAGGAATTTCAGACATCAAAGCGCACCAGTACCGATATGCAAATACTAATAACGTTAGTATACTCTGTCCTTTACGCAAAAAGGTAGATGAAGAATTACATTTCCTACTTTGTTGTCCTGTGCTAAAGAATGTACGATATTCCCCCGAAATTCTTATAAAACCCTTGTTTATTTGGTACATAATAGCATATGCGTATATTTGTACGAGGCATTTAACAGACCTTCAACTGTGATCAGTTAATTGAACCTCACTGTTGTTTTCATTGTATGCACTTAGCATGCTTATCTGTCGGCTTCATAGTGTTAAAACTGTATCATGATACTTTGCTGTGTGAATCGGTCTTGTTGTATTGTACCCTCATCGGAATGCAATGGCTTATACCAATTAAAATCTCTCTCATCTCTCTCTCTCTCTCTCTCTCTCTCTCTCTCTCTCTCTCTCTCTCTCTCTCTCTCTTCTCTCTCACTCTCCCTGTCGAAAGTGTTTGTACGTTTATAGTGTGCGTGCGCGCGCGCGCGCGCGTGCGTGTGTGTGTGTGTGTGTGAATTGTATTCCAGAAGATTTCTAATCCCCTTGTTTGACAGATCAGCAATTGACGTCTGGCATCACAGGGATCCTGACAACACAGCAGAAGACACATCTAGCGACATGACGTCTGGCATCACGGGGATCCTCACAACACAGCAGAAGACACATCTAGCGACATGACGTCTGGCATGATGGGGATCCTCACAACAGCAGCAGAAGACACATCTAGCGACATGACGTCTGGCATGATGGGGATCTTCACAACACAGCAGAAGACACATCTAGCGACATGACGTCTGGCATGATGGGGATCTTCACAACACAGCAGAAGACACATCTAGCGACATGACGTCTGGCATGATGGGGATCTTCACAACACAGCAGAAGACACATCTAGCGACATGACGTCTGGCATGATGGGGATCTTCACAATACAGCAAAAGACACATCTAGCGACATGACGTCTGGGCATGGTGGGGATCCTCACAACACAGCGGAAGACACATCTAGCGACATGACGTCTGACATCACGTGGATCTTCACAACGCAGCAAAAGACACATCTAGCGACATAACGTCTGGCATGATGGGGATCCTCACAACACAGCAGAAGACACACATCTAGCGACATGACGTGTGGCATGATGGGGATCTCTCACAACGCAGCAAAAGACACATTTAGCGACATGACGTCTGGCATGATGGGGATCCTCACAACACAGCAGAAGACACATCTAGCGATATGACGTCTGGAGTTATGAGGATCCTCACAACACAGCAGAAGACACATCTAGAGACATGACGTCTGCGTTACGGAGATCCTCACAACACAGCAGAAGACACATCTAGCGACATGATGAAGTCTGCATTACGGAGATCCTCACACAACAGCAGAAGACACATCTAGCGACATGAAGTCTGCATTACGGAGATCCTCACAACACAGCAGAAGACACATCTAGCGACATGACGTCTGCATTAGGAGATCCTCACAACACAGTAGAAGACACATCTAGCGACATGACGTCTGCATTAGGAGATCCTCACAACACAGTAGAAGACACATCTAGCGACATGACGTCTGGCATGATGGGGATCCTGACAACACACAGTAGAAGACACATCTAGAGACAAGACGTCTGGAGTTATGGGGATCCTGACAATACAGCAGAAGACACATCTAGCGACATGACGTCTGGCATCACAGGGATCTTCACAACACAGCAGAAGACACATCTAGCGACATGACGTCTGCATTACGGAGATCCTCACAACGCAGCAGCAGCAGAAGACACATCTAGCGACATGACGTCTGGCATGATGGGGATCCTCACAACACAGCAGAAGACACATCTAGTGACATGACGTCTGGCATGATGGGATCCTCACAACAACAGAAGACACATCTAGCAGAAGACACATCTAGCAACATGACGTCTGGCATGATAGGAGATCCTCACAACACAGCAGAAGACACATCTAGCGACATGAAGTCTGCATTACGGAGATCCTCACAACACAGCAGAAGACACATCTAGCGACATGAAGTCTGCATTACGGAGATCCTCACAACACAGCAGAAGACACATCTAGCGACATGACGTCTGCATTACGGAGATCCTCACAACACAGCAGAAGACACATCTAGCGACATGACGTCTGCATTACGGAGATCCTCACAACACAGCAGAAGACACATCTAGCGACATGACGTCTGGCATTATGGGGATCTCACAACACAGCAGAAGAAACATTTAGCGACATGGGTGAAGAGACAGGGAGAGCGGGAGATAGAGGGAAGGAGGGAGAGTGGCTGGGTAGGGGAAGGAGGGTGGGGGAGAGCTGGGGGAACGAAGGAAAGGGGGGGGGGGGGGGGGGGGGGGGGGGGGGGGAGGAGGAGTTGACCAAGACCTTAAACAAGAATATGACCCTCCATCAAACTGGCTTCTAATAAGCTCCTCCTGATGACGTGAGGTAGGTGGGGCGGTGGTGTCGGGATGATCTCCCTTTAATGATAATGATGCCGTAATGGATGATGGCCTGGAGTCCGTAATGGAGACAGGGCACTAAGCCCCACCCACCACAGGGAAGGCCCAACCAGGGGGAGACATTGGAGACAGAGGGCACTGAGCCCCGCCCACCACAGGGAAGGACCAACCAGGGGGGGGGGGGGGGGGGGGGAGACATTGGAGACATTGAGGAGGGCACTGAGCCCCGCCCACCACAGGGAAGGACCAACCGGGGGGGGGGGGGGGGGAGACAGATTGGAGACAGAGGGCACTGAGCCCCGCCCACCACAGGGAAGGGGCCAACCCGGGGGGGGGGGGGGGGGGGGGGGGGGGGAGACATTGGAGACAGAGGGCACTGAGCCCCGCCCACCACAGGGAAGGACCAACCGGGGGGGGGGGGGGGGGGGGGGGGGAGACATTGGAGACAGAGGGCACTGAGCCCCGCCCACCACAGGGAAGGACCAACCGGGGGGGGGGGGGAGGGGGGGGGGGGAGACATTGGAGACAGAGGGCACTGAGCCCCGCCCACCACAGGGAAGGACCAACCGGGGGGGGGGGGGGGGAGACATTGGAGACAGAGGGCACTGAGCCCCGCCCACCACAGGGAAGGACCAACCGGGGGGGGGGGGGGGGAGGGGAGGGGACATTGGAGACAGAGGGCACTGAGCCCCGCCCACCACAGGGAAGGCCCAACCGGGCGGGGGGGTGGGGGGGGGGGGGGGGGGGGTGTAAGGGGGGGGGGGGAGGGGGGGGGACATTGGAGACAGAGGGCACTGAGCCCCGCCCATCACAGGGAAGGCCCAACCAGGGGGAGACAATGGAGACAGAGAGGAGGAGGAGGAGGAGGAGGAGGAGGAACGCAGAACAAAAACAGAATAATGATGATGATGATGTTGGTGGTGATGGTGGTGATGATGATGATGATGATAAGAAGATGATGAAGAAGAAGAAAGATGATGATGATGATGATGATGCTGATAACGAGCATAACAATAACAGTGATATTGATGGAAATAACAATTACAACAACAACAACAACATAATAATAATAATAATTATAACAACAGCAACAATGATAATAATAGTAATAATAATAACAATAATGATATTGATAATAATAATAATAATAATCATAATAATGATGATAATGATCATCATGATTATCATGATGATGATTATAGAAATAATAATGATAATGATAAATATACTACTACTGCCAATACTACAATACTACCACTACTACTACTACTACTACTACTACTAATGTAATAACAACCGCAGCAACAACAATAACACTGATAATAATTACAATAATAATAATGTAGTAACAACAACAACAACAATAAGTAAAAGTCATGGAGAGCGTGGCAGCAGAGAGTCCTAAGAAGAGAGAAGCCCCTTTCAAGCACGTGTTTCGGCCCCTATCTCCGGACACTCTAGAGGGGTTGGGCCACACCTGGTTCATGACTCCGGATGTCCCTCTGCTGCCCCCTTTTTTGGGGGACGAGTCATGGCTCGGATTCGAACCTGTGACCCTCTGGACATGCTCATTTTAGGGATTGTCCACTTCAATGTCTCGCACTCTAACCACTGAGCCACTGAGGCACCTGATATTTGTAGGGAAAGTTAAGCCTTATGAAGTTCACTTTTGTTCCTCCTTGACCAGATCCAGCTTGAACACCTCTCTGCTGCTTCTGCCATTGCTTTCAGGGCTCTGATTTTT
>JADBJO010003343.1:90000-97500 GCA_016801955.1 Conus betulinus | reverse complement strand
GTCGTTGATTACGAATAGGCTACACCAGATTAATTGATGCACACCGCTTTATATTCGTTTATGTCATTCTTGAGTGATTGGTTCCGAGACGATTGGCTTTGTGATGAGTTTGCCAGCCTACATCCTACCCATTTCGACCTTGGCAGCAATAGCCTAAACACCATTCCGACTCCGATCCTCTCTCTCTCTCTCTCTCTCTCTCTCTCACACACACACACACACACACACACACACACACACACACACACACACACACACATTTCATATGTATGTATGTACGTATGTATGTATGTATGTGTATGTATGTATGTATGAATAGCTATGCTAAGAATGTTATGAAACAGAAAAAAACGCTTCAGTAATGATTGCCTGGTCAAATCCCAGCAAATCAAATGACTCTGACGATCATTTTTTCAAACTAATTTTTTCAATTATATTGCAGTACACTGGTCAAAACTTCCCCCAAATGTCGTGTGCCTGGTTCTATCCTGAACATGCGGACAGTACTGTTGTCGTGTGTTCCACAACACCACAGAGGTCGTCTAAAATGAGGGGAAGGGGGGCGGGACAGTGAACAGTAAATTACGAACAAGTACGGTAACTCTTACTCCTATGATGACATGAATACACGCCTATAACTCCAAATGAATGCTGCTAATGTATTTATTTCACCAAGGGGGCAAGAGTTGCCCTACTTGTTTATTGTTTACTGTTGACTATTTTCTGCATCATTTAAGATTTCCATTGACAACGTTTAGTTTATGGGCATATGGAAAACATGATCTCCAGGCTTGGAGTCCTGATCGCTTTCGATCTCATCTGTCACATCACTTTGCTTGACATTATTTTCAATCGATATCTCATGATACAGTTTCGAACCTTCGTGAACAGAAAATAATTTCTTAAAGCAGATGGATAAACGTTACATAGATATGTTGGTAAAAATGCCATCGTAAAAGCAAATGGGACGTGTTGACAATGTTGTAAGTAAGTAACGAACAAGTAGGGTAACTCTTGCTCCCATAAAGAAACACACGAAATGATTGCGGTCAAGGACAGTACACAGATGTCTTGGCTGTACTTGTTCATTCATTCGTTACCTCTATAACTAGCAGCAGCCCTATGCGCTGTGCTCTCATGATGTTGAAGATGTGGACAGCATATATGGACTAGTTGGCACCAACTGCTGTGTCCTTGATAGAACGGAATCTGTCTCTCAGAGAAGACACCGCCTTCTGTATGGAATTGAGACTCTCTCTCTCTCTCTCTCGTTTTCTTCTTCTTAATCACAATAAAACCATGTGCTGGGATTGTAAGCGGTCATGGAGGCCCATTCCCAATGTGGAGTGATACAATGTAAAGGGCACCATGCCGCAGTCTCCTCAAGAGAAGAAAGATAAAAGTTGCCAATTTTCTAGTTCGTTGTCCGCTTAAATAGACACTGCAAAAATGTAGCAAGAGCACGAACAGTGTTACAAATGTTCGCTTTTTTCCCGTGAAGCATATTGCATCAGCATCCTCCGTTCCAGACTTTTAGAAAAGCAGTAATTCATCACAATGTTATAAAAACAACAACATGGATACGCTGGTCGATGGCCTCAGGAAAAGATAATTAATAGTTGATGTTCCCAAAGGTGTCCCGAACTGTGCACACCTGGCGACAACACTGTCTGTCCCAAAAGTGGACAGCAACCTGTGAAACTGGGTCATGACATGGACAGTGCAGTGCTGCTGAAGAATCAAAGCGAACACAGAAGTATGATTTATTACCCATTAACAAAGCAAATCAAAAGCAAACACACAAACACAGAAGTAAGATTATTACCCATCACAGGAAATCAAAGCAAACACAGAAGTAAGATTATTACCCATCAACAGGAAATCAAAGCAAACACAGAAGTAAGATTATTACCCATCTACAGGAAATCAAAGCGAACACAGAAGTATGATTTATTACCCATCTACAGCAACAGGTGCTAGTTTTAATACTCTAACACCTTCAGTATTTATCAATCCAGAAAGAAGTAGCTGTCTTGACGAAAAAAAAAAACAAACAACCCAACAATGTAACAATCGTGTATTGTTCTTTTGGCTCAGACTGCCGCATGTTACATTCAATGTGTATCACAACCCTCCTCGTCAGTAAAGAAAAACGGGGGTGTGGGGTTACACCACACAATGCTAACAGAATGCTGGCCACTGCGGAAGGCAGTTAGACTGACAGAAAGAAAGCTGGGGTTTGCAGCCCGTGTTGACTGACTGTGTGGTGACCCCCCCACACAGCGAGGTCAACAGCAGGGGACAATGGACAATTGATTTTGACCCCAAGCAGACTGACCTCGTCAGCCTGGCTGAGTAGTTCGTCTGGCAGAAGAAAGTCTGTAATCCGCCATCCTGTCTGTCTGTCCGTAGTTCTCTCTCTCTCTCTCTCTCTCTCTCTCTCTCTCTCTCTCTCTCTCTCGCGCGCGCGCGCGCGCGCGCGCCCCTCTCCCCTTTTCTCCCTCTCTCTCAGCCGTCTCAGGCCCCAAAGTGGCGGGGTAGTTTGCTTGCCCCGCTCCAACCCCCCCCCCCCCCTCCCCCGTGACAAGAACGTTGGGCCCAAAGCGGCCATTTTGCTCCCAATCTGAGGAGATGTTTGCTTTTTCGTTCTTTATTTCTATTGTCTTGAATGTAGTTTGTCTTGGCCGAAGAAGACCACAGAGGTCTGAACACGTGTTTTATCTTATAATTTGTTTGTCATTTTAGTTTGGCGGAACAGCAACTTTAATTTTTTCCCCCATCAGTTTTGAGTTACTGGGATAAACAGGCGTGATGTGCATGGTGTGAGAGGTGACAGAGAATAAATTTGATAGAACATTCTTTTTCAGCTTTCAGTGACAAAACACCAGTTTTATTACTATGTCTGCTGAGACATATAGAGTGTGCGTCGTCCGCAGTAAGTTTCATGATTATGACCAAATGGGCAGATTTCATCAAAGCTGTCTTTCTTACCGCCAAACAGTAAATGGTCACATGTTTTACAGCGAAGCAGGAAAGCTGCAAAACGGGAAAAATGGTCACATGTTTTACAGCGAAGCAGGAAAGCTGCAAAACGGGAAAAAAAAGTCCAGAGACAATCCCTCCCATTCTTGTGAAAAAGCTTTCTGCCCTCTCCCCCCCCCCCCCCCCCCCCCCCCTTTCACACTCACCCTCGCCACGCCCCCTCCCCCACCTCAACCCTTTTTCCTCATCAGCGGACGAACGTTTTGGATCATTGCAGAAAAGCTTAAGGTCTTCCACCTTTTGTGAAAGCAGTCACTGTTACAGACATGACCAGACTTTCCACGAATAAGCTGACGAAGGCCACAGATCTAGGGGAGGGAACCCCGACAAACGTCAAAGGCCCACATGAACACGACCGACAATCCCCGGGATCCCAATTCAAATGGAGGTCTACCACAGTCGGACTGCGGTCCGTCTCACCACACCTGCTCTGATTTCACTGAGAGGTCTTCACTGCCTGCTGTACAGGCTAGTTCTGGACGCTGGGCAGGTGGACTGTTGCTGGGAGAGGGAGGAGTCTGTTTTGTGTCAGACAGGCTGGGAACCAGACAATAGTCACCACATGTTGCGACCACGACAACGGTCTCGGCAGGGACTCAGTTAAGCGTCTTTCTCTCTCTCTCTGTTTATCTGTCTCTGTCTCTTTGTGAGTCTCTCTCTCTCTCTCTCTCTCTCTCTCTCTCTCTCTCTCTCATCTCTCTCTCTCTCTCTCTCTCGCTCTCTCTCTCTCTCTCTCTCTCTCTCTCTCTGTTTATCTGCCTCTATCTCTGTGAGTCTCTCTCTCTTTGTGTCTCTGTCTCTCTCGCCCCTCACCCCCATCCCTCTCTCTCTCTGTGTGTGTGTGTGTGTGTGTGTGTGTGTGTGTGTGTGTGTGTGTGTGTGTGTGTGTGTGTGAGCAGATATGAACGTTGCATTCCACAATACCAGTGCATAGCCAGATGACCATTACCTTTCCTGCACTGCTTCAAGGCAGGGCACTTTATGTCTATGTTACACTGCTTCAAGGCAGGGCACTCTATGTCTATGTTACACTGCTTCAAGGTAGGGCACTCTATGTCTATGTTACACTGCTTCAAGCTACGGCACTTTATGTCTATGTTACACTGATTCAAGGTACGGCACTTTATGTCTATGTTACACTGATTCAAGGTACGGCACTTTATGTCTATGTTACACTGCTTCAAGGTAGGGCACTCTATGTCTATGTTACACTGCTTCAAGCTACGGCACTTTATGTCTATGTTACACTGCTTCAAGGTAGGGCACTTTATGTCTATGTTACACTGCTTCAAGGTAGGGTACTTTATGTTACACTGCTTCAAGGTAGGGCACTTTATGTCTATGTTACACTGATTCAAGGTAGGGCACTTTATGTCTATGTTACACTGATTCAAGGTAGGGCACTTTATGTCTATGTTACACTGATTCAAGGCAGGGCACTTTATGTCTATGTTACACTGATTCAAGGTACGGGCACTTTATGTCTATGTTACACTGCTTCAAGGTAGGGCACTTTATGTCTATGTTACACTGCTTCAAGGTAGGGTACTTTATGTTACACTGCTTCAAGGTAGGGCACTTTATGTCTATGTTACACTGCTTCAAGGTAGGGTACTTTATGTTACACTGCTTCAAGGTAGGGTACTTTATGTTGTTACACTGCTTCAAGGTAGGGCACTTTATGTCTATGTTACACTGATTCAAGCTACGGCACTTTATGTCTATGTTACACTGCTTCAAGGTAGGGCACTTTATGTCTATGTTACACTGCTTCAAGGTAGGGCACTTTATGTCTATGTTACACTGCTTCAAGGTAGGGCACTTTATGTCTATGTTACACTGCTTCAAGGTAGGGTACTTATGTTACACTGCTTCAAGGTAGGGCACTTTATGTCTATGTTACACTGATTCAAGGTAGGGCACTTTATGTCTATGTTACACTGATTCAAGGTAGGGCACTTTATGTCTATGTTACACTGATTCAAGGCAGGGCACTTTATGTCTATGTTACACTGATTCAAGGTACGCACTTTATGTCTATGTTACACTGCTTCAAGGTAGGGGCACTTTATGTCTATGTTACACTGCTTCAGGGTAGGGTACTTTATGTTACACTGCTTCAAGGTAGGGCACTTTATGTCTATGTTACACTGCTTCAAGGTAGGGTACTTTATGTTACACTGCTTCAAGGTAGGGCACTTTATGTTATACACTGCTTCAAGGTAGGGCACTTTATGTCTATGTTACACTGATTCAAGGTAGGGCACTTTATGTCTATGTTACACTGCTTCAAGGTAGGGCACTTTATGTCTATGTTACACTGCTTCAAGGTAGGGCACTTTATGTCTATGTTACACTGCTTCAAGGTAGGGCACTTTATGTCTATGTTACACTGCTTCAAGGTAGGGTACTTTATGTTACACTGCTTCAAGGTAGGGCACTTTATGTCTATGTTACACTGCTTCAAGGTAGGGTACTTTATGTCTATGTTACACTGATTCAAGGTAGGGCACTTTGTGTCTATGTTACACTGCTTCAAGGTAGGGTACTTTATGTCTATGTTACACTGCTTCAAGGTAGGGCACTTTATGTCTATGTTACACTGCTTCAAGGTAGGGCACTTTGTGTCTATGTTACACTGCTTCAAGGTATGACACTTTGTGTTTATGTTACACTAGAATCCAAGGCAACAGAAATCGGAATGACGGGGAGGATGGTGGGATGAAGGAGATGAGGGGGGGGGGGGGGGGGGGGGTGAGTGGGGCGTGGACAGGATGGTGAAGGTAAGGGAGAAGAGCAAACAGACAAACAAACAAATAAACACCCCACGCCGTTCTTGAAAGAAAAGGCGAAGTAAGGCCAAGGCGGCGCTAGGCAAGACAAGGGCAAGGCACAATCAGAAAACTTTAGGCCTGGCAAGTTCTTTCTGAGCACGCCAAATGCACACTCACGCCAAATATATTTACGCGTCAAATGCAATGAAGCCAAATACATGCCTCATGCTACATGTTCTTTGAAGCCAGACGTTCCCTCCAACATACACTCTCCAGCAAAATGGGCACTCAAACCCCAAATTAGTCTCGTACTAAATGTACTTTCAAGCAAACGTATTTCAACGCCACGTACATAAACTCGTGACAAATGGACTTTGATAGAAAATGTATTCTTAGGCCAAATATTACTGTCATGCCAAAACATTTTCAAGACAAATGTGTTTGGAGATTTGTTGGTCTAAGGTTCTGCTGTGTAGATTTTTTTTTCTTCAGTTTATGCCTAAAACGTATGTTTGAGCCCTGTGAAACACGCTCGGGATATAGAAAAGGACAAGAACGCGAACAGGCTGCTGATGAAGTCTAGCTGGCGCAGAAAGATGAGGAGGAAAAGGAGAAAGAGGACGAAGAGGAAAATACACATCCTTTTCTGATCCAACTAGACAGGAACACGAAACAGAGCAAGGGAGGGAAGGGCTGGGATACGGGTAACAGTGGTAGGGTGGGGGGTAGGGTGTGGGGGTGTGGGTGTGGGGGGGGGGGCGGATGTCCTCACACCTTAAGAACAACGGGCGAATCAAAGACCTGTCTCTCGTCCAGCTCTTGGTTTTGATGAGACAGCGGAGAAGAGTATGGAAAAAGGGAGGGAGGGAGGGAGAAGGGGGAAAGAGCGAACGGAGGGGATGAGGAGGAAAGGAGTGTGGGGGGATGAGGGTTAAGGAGGGAAGGGGGGGGGGGGGGAAGTGGAAGTCGTGAGACAAGAGGCACATGTCGCCAGGAAGACTGACAGAACGACAATGAAGTGGTGCCCCCCCCCCCCCCCCCCCCCCCCCCCCCCCCCCCCCCCCCCCCCCCGTGATCTGGGGAGCGGTGAAGAGAGGAGGTCAGGGGAGGGGGAGCGGCCGGATGGAGGTGGCGTAGGTTGGTAAATGGGGGGTGGGGGGTGGGTAGCAAAAAAATTAATGATAAAACAGTTGATGGCAGGAGGGAATCAGAGGACTGAGAAGGGGAGGGAATCAGAAGACTGAGAAGGGGAGGGAAGCAGAACAATTAGAAGGGGAGGGAAGCAGAAGACTGAGAAGGGGAGGGAAGCAGAAGACTGAGAAGGGGAGGGAAGCAGAAGAATGAGAAGGGGAGGGGAGGAGCAGTGGGGAGAGAAGGGGGTGGAAGCAGAAGGGAATGAGAAGGGGAGAGAAGCAGAAGGGAAAGAGAAGGGGAGGGAAGCAGAAGGGAATGAGAAGGGAGGGAAGCAGAAGAATGAGAAGGGGAGGGAAGCAGAAGAATGAGAAGGGGAGGGAAGCAGAAGAATGAGAAGGGGAGGGGAGCAGGGGGAAATGAGAAGGGGAGGGAAGCAGAAGACTGAGAAGGGAGGGAAGCAGAAGACTGAGAAGGGGGGGGAAGCAGAAGAATGAGAAGGGGAGGGAAGCAAGCAAGAAATGGGAAGGGGAGGGGAGCAGAAGAATGGGAA
>JADBJO010003343.1:72500-82500 GCA_016801955.1 Conus betulinus | reverse complement strand
ACGCGGTTCTTTGGTTTTGGCGTTGTTTTGCTGACCGACAAACAAACCTACAAACGCGGGTGAAGCTTAACAACCTTGATGGAGCTAATGCACATGCAGCGCAGGAGATCATGAATCTTCCGTCGTAAGACATCTGAGGGGAACAGACTTGAAAGTCTCTGTTGCAAGAGCTGTCACGCCACGACGGGTGCTCCTGTTTGGGAAGTCTGAGTCTTAGATATCGCATCATCAATCAAGGAACGGCGCTGCTAGCAGACACATGACCAGATCTCACTTGAGAATCAAATGACGGAAGAGAACTGAGCACACCCGGTTCTACTATCCACATGGTAAACAACTTCCTTAGTGGCCCAACTTATTTCAAGGCCCCTTGCGGCACACTAGACAGATGACTTAAAGAATCAGGGACCCTCTTGCTGTGCAAAATGTCAAAGCGGTAAAGAATGACATTCTGACCAACCCTCGTGGCGAAATACTGATCGTCACAGACTCCCGGCTGAGAGGTCTAGAAATCAATTCCCATCAGAGCCATTCATTTTTTTAAAAATTTTCTTTCCCGACTGGTATTTATCCAGAGGTGAGTTTGCTGTGGGCTCAAGGAAGAAGACTGGGACCACACATTCAAGTTTCATCTGCTTGATGAACGCCTGTCTGAGAATCTGGCTTAAATTACCTGACCAGTACTGCAGGTGTCTGTGTCTCTCGGGCCTGGACAACGCTGGGATATATTATGAAAGTAAGCTTAGCGAAAAGCCTTGTCATGCGCTCTCTCTGACCAGAATAGAAATCCGGAGCATCATCTTCATCATCCTCACACTCTCATCGATCGGCATTAAAAAAAAATATGAATTCTGTGGCCCTTCACGCCTTGCTTTCATGGTGACCTCAGTCTTGATTGCCTCTCCACGTCTATGACCTTGGTTTGATTCTGTTGGGGTCACTGGTATTGGTAAATCCATACAGACTGTCATTGGACGGACGCAGTGGCGCTCTACGGAAGGAGAGGTCAATCGCGCTGTAAAAGAGTGACATTTTGTACCGCCGCGTTGGTTGAGAGCGTCATGTTGGGAGACAATCTGTACACGTTGACATACTGCGCCGCACCATCCGTATAGAATGTCACCCGGAGACATATTGCGCCGCAACATCGGTATAGAATGTAACCCGGTGACATATTGCGCCGCAGCATCGTATAGAATGTCACCCGGTGACACATTGTGCCGCAACATCGGTATAGAAGGTCACCTGGTGACATATTGTGCCGCAAATCAATATAGAATGTCACCCGGTGACATATTACGCCACCACAACATCGGTATAGAATGTCACCCGGTGACATATTACGCCACAACATCGGTATAGAATGTCACCCGGTGACATATTACGCCACAACATCGGCATAGAATGTCACCCGGTGACATATTACGCCACAACATCGGTATAGAATGTCACCCGGTAACATATTACGCCGCAACAGTGGTATAGAATGTGATCCGGTGATATATTGTGCCGCAACATCCCTGGCATAGCTCGATCTCACTGACTGTTGATTCTGTCAGCAGAATACAGCCTATCGTGCGGCATTGCTTACTATTGTGTGGCGTAAATCATACAGAAAACCATCAACTTGTCATCCATTGCTCTGACATTTTTGCGCGCCTCTTTGCAAAGCGCGAAGTTGATTGAGAGCCATTGTCAGGAAAAACATGCCTAACACAGCAAACCCCGTTTCGTCTGAACAGTGAAGATCACTTCAACATCAACTTCTTAAAACATGCCGCGTGCAAGATATCCGCAGCCTGAACATTAGTTCCCTGCAGACAGTCTTGCGTGAGAAGGAGGAATGAGTGGGAAAAGGTGGAAGAGAGCAGGATTGAAGCAGAGTAGTGGGGGGGGGTGGGGGGGGGGGGGGGGGGGGGATAAAGTCAGTTGTCATTTCATGTACAGAAAATGTTTTCTCAAATAACACCCATTTCTTTTACCTATGCCCTCCACCTCCCCATCACGCAACCCCCCCCCCCCCCCCCCCCCCCCCCCCCCCCCCCCCCCCCCCCGTCTCTTCAGTCTGTTTTTCTTTAACTTAAAGATGCACTTTTTTTTTGGGATGGAGGATGGGAAAGGAGGTGATAGAGGAGTTTATTCAAGGTACCGCATGCTATGCCAAAACATGGTGTATAGTTTACCTTTATGTTTGGCGAAGTGCTATCAGTAGTTTGCGCTGCTTGATTGTATCATATGTGCGAAAGGAAAAAAAACTTATTTGCTGATTAAGCGGAGAAAACGAAAATGCTCCTTTCATCTGTATTGTTCTGGTACCTCCCCCGTCCTTTCCATCCCTTCTCTTATCGCCTCCACCCTGCCAAATGCTGGAAAACGCCAAAACAAACTGTGACAACAGCCTTTTCTTGTGATAGTTTCAAAGAGTTGTAACGCCGTAGGAAAATCAATCTGTGCGCTGCATTTCCAATTCACTACATGCTTTTGATGTAAACTGCACCGTTACACTGATAAGAGAGAGAGAGAGAGAGAGAGAGAGAGAGAGATAGAGAGAGAGAGAGAGAGAGAGAGAGAGAGAGAGAGAGAAAAGATGCGTACGTGTTTTGCGCTTTTGTGTGTGTGTGTGTGTGTGTGTGTGTGTGTGTGTGTGTGTGTGTGTGTGTGTGTGTGTGTGTGTGTGTGTGTAAATTATAAACAAAGCTTGCTCTTATGTCTTAGATTGAGAAAATAGGGGGAGATAAGCTTTCATATCTGCAGTGGTAGATAATTCTGCCTAACTAACAGTATGTGCTTGAGTGGGTGAAATGGGGAATAATAAATGCTTCTCAAAAATGAGCCAACAGCAAGGGGAGACAATCTCCAAAGGGGAGAAAACTCACTAACATATCATAACTCCTGGTCAGATACCAGTATTTCGAAACCTCATTCTTTCTCCTCAGTGACCTCGGAAAGTCCGAACTTGACTCCTCTCTCTTTTAGGTTTTCAGCAGAATGCTCTCCTCTTCACCGACCTATCTGCAATAAGGTCAAGACCAAAAGTAGAACACACGCGTGCTCAGCGCATATACTGAAAGGAAAGAAAATACCTGCATACCAAAATGTTCTTCCTGAAATTACTCTGGCATTTGTGTGTTAACCGATAACAGTTCCTCTCTTCGTTTGAGAGAGAGAGAGAGAGAGACAGAGACAGAGAGAGAGAGAGAATGAATGGCTTACTGTGGTAAGCTTTACCAAGCCCTTCACAAGGAGCGGGGAGAGGAAAGGGACACGGGGCTGTTCATAAGCAAAACACCCCCAAACAGTTATGACCGACCTATCACAGGAAACTTCAGCGTACCACTGAAAAACATACAATGCAGTTCTCAAACACCAAACAGTCCAACAGACTCAGAGAGAGAGAGAGAGAGAGAGAGAGAGAGAGAGAGGAGAGAGAGAGAGAGAGAGAGAGAGAGAGAGAGAGACAGACCAGACGGACAGACGGACAGACAGACAAAAAGAATGAGAGAGACAGATCAGACACACACACAAAACACACACAGAGGGACACAGAGAGAGAGAGAGAGAGAGAGAGAGAGAGAGAGAGAGAGAGAGAGAGAGAGAGACAGACAGACAGACAGACAGAACAGACAGACAGAGACAGAGACGAGAGACAGAGAGAGAGAGAAAAAAAGAGAGTGAGAGAGAGACAGAGAGACAGAGAAACCTCTCGGCTCCCGTATCGGGGCCAGCAAGGCTCAGGGGAGTTCACCCGGCAGGGTAATCAAAGGAAGAGGCGTGGATGTGGCTTAACTTCTCATGGTGTAACTTACGTCGGTGGACTTCAACTTCTCTTTGTGTAACTTATGTCGGTGAACTTTTAACTTCTCTTAGTGTAACTTTACGTAGGTGTACTTTAACTTCTGTTAGTGTAACTTACGTCGGTGTATTTTAACTTCTGTTAGTGTAACTTACGTCGGTGTATTTTAACTTATCTTAGTGTAATTTACGTCGGTGAACTTTAACTTCTCTGAGTGTAACTTCAGTCCGTGTACTTTAACTTCTCAGAGTGTAACTTCAGTCCGTGTACTTTTAACTTCTCTGAGTGTAACTTCAGTCGGTAACTTTAACTTCTCTGAGTGTAACTTCAGTCGGTAACTTTAACTTCTCTGAGTGTAACTTCAGTCGGTGACTTTAACTTCTTTGAGTGTAACTTCAGTCGGTAACTTTAACTTCTCCGAGTGTAACTTCAGTCGGTAACTTTAACTTCTCTGAGTGTAACTTCAGTCGGTAACTTTAACTTCTCTGAGTGTAACTTCAGTCGGTAACTTTAACTTCTCCGAGTGTAACTTCAGTCGGTAACTTTAACTTCTCTGAGTGTAACTTCAGTCGATGTACTTTAACTTCTCTTAGTGTAACTTACGTCGGTGGACTTTAACTTCTCTTTGTGTAACTTACATCAGTGAACTTTAACTTCTCTTAGTGTAACTTACGTCGGGGTACTTTAACTCCTGTGAGTGTAATTTCAGTCGGTGTCCTTTAACTTCTCTGAGTGTAAGTTAAGTCGGTGTACTTTAACTTCTCTGAGTGTGACTTACGTCGGGTGACTTTAACTTCTCTGAGTATAACTTCAGTCGGTGTATTTTACTTTCCCTGAGTATAACTTCAGTCGGTGTACTTTAATTTCTCTAAGTGTAACTTCAGTCGTTGTATTTCAACTTCATCATCACCCGTACAGAATGCTATTATCCATAGAGAATACATCATTACCCATACACAATGTTGTCCTCCATAGAAAATACATCATCACCCATACAGACTGTTGCCTTGCATAGAGAATACATCATCACCCATACACAGTGCTGTCCTCCATAGAAAATACATCATCACCCATACAGACTGTTGTCCTCCACATGGAATACATCACCACCCCATACACAAATGTTGTCCTCTATAGGGAATACATCATCACCGATACAAATGCTGTCCTCCACAGAGAATATGTCAACACCCATACACAATGCTGTCCTCCACAGAGAATATGTCAACACCCATACATAATGCTGTCCTCCACTAGGAATACATCACCACCCATACACAATGCTGTCCTCCATAGGGAATACATCAACACCCATACACAATGCTGTCCTCCATAGGGAATACATCAACATCCATACATAATGCTGTCCTCCATAGGGAATACATCACCACCCATACACAATGCTGTCCTCCATAGGGAATACATCAACACCCATACACAATGCTGTCCTCCACAGAGAATATGTCAACACCCCCACACAATGCTGTCCTCCACTAGGAATACATCAACATCCATACATAATGCTGTCCTCCATAGGGAATACATCAACATCCATACATAATGCTGTCCTCCATAGGGAATACATCAACATCCATACATAATGCTGTCCTCCCATAGGGAATACATCAAACATCCATACATAATGCTGTCCTCCATAGGGAATACATCAACACCCATACACAATGCTGTCCTCCATAGGGAATACATCAACATCCATACATAATGCTGTCCTCCATAGGGAATACATCAACACCCATACATAATGCTGTCCTCCATAGGGAATACATCATCATCCGTACATAAAGCTGTCCTCCATAGAGAATACATCATCACCGGTACAGAATGCTGTCCTCCATGTGGAATA
The DNA here is from genome assembly GCA_016801955.1 of Conus betulinus. Classification (NCBI taxonomy): domain Eukaryota; kingdom Metazoa; phylum Mollusca; class Gastropoda; order Neogastropoda; family Conidae; genus Conus; species Conus betulinus. The sequence goes on along the minus strand of JADBJO010003343.1, from coordinate 76,843 downwards.
CATCATCACCCATACAGAATGCTGTCCTCCATGTGGAATACATCATCACCCATATAGAATGCTGTCCTCCATGTGGAATACATCATGACCCATACAGATTGCTGTCCTCCATAGAGAATACATCATCACCCATACACAATGCTGTCCTCCATAGAGAATGCATCATCACCCCAACACAGAATGCTGTCCTCCATAGAGAATACATCATCACCCATACACGATTCTGTCCTCCATATGGAATACATCATCACCCATACAGACTTCTGTCCTCCATATGGAATACATCATCACCCATACAGACAGCCAGACCGCTTCCTGTCCATCACTGGAAACACACATCATCGTCCTATGGGCAGCGAGACTGGGTGCTGTCAGGTATTGGAAACACATCAGCCTCCCATCTCTCCCCCCCCCCCCTGCCCCCCCAGACGAGCAGAGAGCTCTTCTTCCCAGTCCACAGACAGACAAAAAGCACCTAGCAGACCATCACTGGGAAAGGGGGAACAGCGGCCACTTAAAACCCGGCTGTGGGGAATGGACATGTGGCGAAAGCTTTCGTCACCAGCACGTCAGAACGAGAACTCTCCAGGGCGGGCCGTGACAGGCCCAACAATGCAGCAGGTGCTCGTTCACTGCCACACAAGAGGGAGCCCATGGTTCACGTGTGTGAGGAGGTGAGGAGTCCAGGCTTCGCTCTTCACTCCACAAACGCACAACACTAAAAGGCTTTTGTCTGAAATCGGTCACTAAAACAGTCTGGACAGCTCTGAAACTTTAAACGTTATTAAACCGAAGCACCTCCTGTTTCTAGTGTTGGCTACTCTGTTTCTTGTGACGAGTTCAAAGCAGCATAATGTGTCATTCAGTTTCTCTGTTCGTCAACTATATTTTTGTGAAAAAAGAATTCATTACAGCAGAATGTATTTGTGGTATGGAACTGTATTTTGAGGATAAATTCAACTCAGCGTAATGCGTATACAGTTCTTGTGGTCTCCAACTATATTTTGGCAAAGTCAGTTCAATACATTACATGCTTGTCTTCAACTACATTGCGCTGAATTATTCAGCACAACGCATACTTTCTGCGCTTTTCAAGAGAGTTCGATAACCAGCTTATTACAGTACAACCACATACTCACTTTCTGCGCTTTTCATTATAACCAGTTATTACAGTACAACACATACTCACTTTCTGCGCTTTTCAAGAGAGTTCGATAACCAACTTATTACAGCATAAAACATACTCACTTTTCTGCGCTTTTCAAGAGAGTTCGATGACCAACTCATTACAGCACCATACATACGTACTTTCTGCGCTTTTCAACCATATTCTGATGACCAGTCCAACACAACGCAACGGACATACAGTTTCTTGTACGTTTTAACTGTCACAAAACATCGTAACATACATTCAGATTCTGGGCTCTTCAACTCATTTTGATGCATCATTATGCATATTCGGTTTATGGCTTTTCAATAATATTCCGGTGCCAGAATCAGAACAGACCAGCCCGCAGTCTTTCCCCTGTGGTCTTCAATCATCTTTTAATGCCCGGCACGATAATTCAATACCGCACAACGAACATTCAGAGGGAGGGGGGAGCATGGGGAACGCAATGGATGAGTGGAGGCACTTCAAACTCTGCGGCCTCTTGTAGCACTTTAGGGCGGGCTGTCCCACGTGCCTCTTACAGTGAAAGCCTGCCCCCCTCCTCCCCTGTCCTAGTCTAGAAAAAGCCATACAAGTACACACCCCCACGTACACAAGTACAAACACCATCCACTCTGCCACCCTCTCCTCCATTCTGCCTCCCACGCTTATTTGCATGCATGCACGGCCACACGTTCAGGTTATATCAACTTTTTCTGTTCCTTCTCGTCTAAGAAAAAACCAGTAACTAACAAGGGTAAAAGAAGAAAACGTGTAAATGAACAAAACGACAAAGAGACACAAACGTGTGAAGCCTTGGTAATAATAATAATAATAACAACAACAATAATAATAATAATAATAATAATTTAATGACGATGATGTAATATAATAATAATAATCATAATAATGATGATGATAGCAATAATAATAATATAATAGAAGAAGAAGAAAGAGCGCAACTTTTACCCAATAACATTCCGCACAGGGGACAGACATTTCATTGTCTGTTTCCCCCCATTTGTTTCCTGTTATTCCCACGGCGCTCATTCCAATCACAGCCACACCCAAGCTCGTTCCGTCGCAGGCCCACCAGCAGCAGACCCCACAGAGCTCTCACTATTGGATCCTCACTGGTAACCCACTTCGGGCAAATCTCTGAACCGTACTTCGCCGTTGCCTTCATGGCGCCACAGGAAAATGAAGTTAGAAAAAAAAAATCAAAATCAACCTTGAAGGTGACAGTAACTTCCCTTGATGGCAAAGGCGATGATTTTTATCACGTGTGTGTACACAGTGGAGAGGTAAGAATTCTTCTTCTGTGTATTTATTTCTATGCACGATATACGAAGACAGGGTCAGACGAAACTGCACTCTGACTACATAAACAAAAGAAAGGAAAATATATGGTGAACAAATCGCCTGCATGAACGACTGGAGTTAAGTGGTCAATCTTTTACCGTACGGGTAGGTAAATACGTACACGGATACATGTATTTAGACGTATAACACACACACACACACACACACACACACACACACACACACACACACACACACGCACACACACACACGCACGCACGCACGCACGCACGCACGCACACAGATAGATATATAGATAGATAGATAGATAGATAGATGGATGGATACATACATACATACATACATACATACATACATACATATCAATTACTTTAATGCATCAACTTGTCAAATCAACACAATGCACAGTAGTCAAGGTTGCGGGCGCATCGATAAAGATCTTTTACATACTCTCTCTCTCTCTCTCTCTCCTCTCTCTCTCTCTCTCTCTCTCTCTCTCTCTCTCTCCCCACGTCATTCTTCCTCTCTCCGGCTGGCTCCAATTCTTTGTCTGTCAGTGCTTTAGTCCGCTTTATATCTAATACTATTCAAAGCACAGTTTGAAATCAGCATCTGTCAGTTTCAAGGCTGGTTCATGAGGTGATTCCGCCTTGACCAAACACGCCTAGACCCAATGATGACAGACATGCTCAAGTACATACATACATACATACATACATCATAGGCATACATACATACACACACACACACCATCCAGTGACATATCGGCGCCTATTCAATTCAGGATGTGTTACAGGCGCAGAAGGAATGGGATGCGTTACGCCTTTAATCATGCCATGCTCCAAACATGGTGAATGTCTGACAGGTCATCGCCCCTAGGGCTGTTAGGCCGTGGGGTGGGTGGGGGGGGGGGGTGGTGTTAATCTGTCACCTTTCTCTACGGCCATCGATCAAATAATGACAACGGTATGCGGATTTATAGGTTACAGAAGCACAAAGCATGCAGGTCACGTGACAGAAAGAGCGTTAACTGTTGGCACAGCGGCTATAGTCAAGTTCGATAACTTAATTTGAGAGAGAGAGAGAGAGAGAGAGAGAGAAAGAGAGGGAGAGAGAGAGGGGGGGAGGGGAAGGGGAATTAGGGACACTAAGAAACGTTTGACAAGACTATGGAAAAAGGGTGACTACCCAGTTTGAGACAAAAACTTCTTTTCTGTAACGGAAAGAATTAAACAGTAAACAAGTGGGGTAGTTTTTTTGCTCCCATAAGGAAACCTAACACAGAGCAACTTTTATTCAAGACTGGCACAGCCTTTTAAACTTGAATAAAAGCAGACAAATACAAAGACGAACAATCTAATAGTGGGAGGAGAAAAAGTTGCTGAAAACTATTAGATTGTTCGTCTTTGTATTTGTCACTATTAGATTGTTCGTCTTTGTATTTGTCTGACTTTATTCAAGTTTGAAAGGCTGTGCCAGTCTTGAATAAAAGTTACTCTGTGTTAGGTTTCCTTATGGGAGCAAAGACTACCCCACTTGTTTACCGTTTATTGTTTACTGTTCCCTGCCTCATTTCATTTCCAATTTCGGAAAGAATTAAGTTTTTAAAAATTTTTTGTTTGTTTGTTTTTTTTTTTTTTGCTACACAAATTAACATCTGAAAGTGGCACACCTTTTCAACACTGTGTGCAGGTAAGAAACCGTTTTAAGTGTACGGTATTAAAGTGTTCAACCTTAATTAAGCCAGGCTTTACAATTCCTTATCACATTTTGCAGTCAGAAGAACTCAGAAGAACTCGATTTCAATGGAGAGCAGTCTAGAAAGTGTGAGCGAGACAGCGATCAATTGCATTCCATAAATGGGTTTTAG
>JADBJO010003343.1:62500-67500 GCA_016801955.1 Conus betulinus | reverse complement strand
ACAAATCACAGTGAACACTCATTTCCTTTCATGACAATAAGGCCCAGCAGTTACGCCTGAAATAGTTCTTGCTGTGTTTCACTAGACGATCAGCATGTTCACTGTGATTAATCCCCACAGTTCAGCATGGTCCTCCCTAAATGAATGTCCCTTTTCATTGATTGCATTGGGTTGATGGTCTTATCCACTACAGCATCAGGTTCACGCAATGCTGACGAAATAGACTGCAAAAACGGATGTACCAGTAGTACAGAGAGGTGGCGTCAGGAAAACGTCTGCCAATCGATCACAACATGTTTGTCCTCAGCCAAGCAGCCGTTGGCTGGATGCTGGGAAGGTGAGGGAGCACCAGTTGCCTTCCTACCCCTCCCGCTCCCCTCCCATCGCCACCCCCATCCCTCCCATGAACATCTACTCATACCCCTTCTCTTTCCTGTGTGGGATTCTCTGGCGAGGAGTGTCAGGGAAGGGTCAGGTGCTGTGGTCAAACCAAGTGGGGTTATTTTTTTTTTATATACCCACGAACCCAGGGTTCTTTGTTATGGCAGACATGTGTTTCCAGATGACTTGACCTGTGCGTGTGTGTGTGTGTGTGTGTGTGTGTGTGTGTGTGTGTGTGTGTGTGTGTGTGTGTGTTCGTGCGTATGTATGTGTGTTCGTGCGCGTGCGTGTGTATGTTTGTGTGTGTGCGCGCGCGCGCGCGCGCGCGTGTGTGTGTGTGTGTGTGTGTCTGTCTGTGTGTTCGTGCGTATGTATGTGTGTGTTCGTGCGCGTGCGTGTGTATGTTTGTGCGCGCGCGCGCGCGCTCACGTGTGTGTGTGTGTGTATGTGTGTGCGCGCGCGCGTGTGTGTGTGTGTGCGTGTGTGTGGGCGTGCGCGCGCATGTGATGTGGAGTTGGGGTGCACGCGCACGCGCACCTGAACTGCAAAACAAAGAACTCCCTAATCTATTGCGACATGGCAAACTCATTCCACGGCAACACTGTCAGAAAACAAAAAAGATAAAAACAAACAAACGAACGAACAAAAACTGCGTGATTCGCCGCTTTATTTACAATGTATTCTTGAGTGAAATTCTAATTCTTCGTGGCTCATCTCTCTCCTTCATGACTCCGCTCAGTCTGGCCTCAGACAGAAACAGAGCAAAAAACCCGTGCACATTGTGCAATGTAAATCCCCCCCCCCCTCTGCCCCAGCCATCCCCTGGCGCCTAAGAGCAAACAATTCCCTGAATCGTTTTTCACAGGACATTATTTCTTGTTGTTGCTAGAACAATTTCCTTTTCTGCCCCGAAAATCATTCTTGCAACAAAGGCACTCTTCTTGCCTGTGTCAGAGATCAACATGTGAATGACTCCCCGTTTCCTTCAATTGCTGGAAAGGTTACAGTATTATTCGGCGAATCGTGAATACGTTAACAGGAAGTTGAAAACAGTTCGGTCCCTTGACTCTGCTTCTCTCTGTTAACAAAATATCACCCCCTGCATCTTAGATGCAAACAAAATAAATGCTTCAAAATGGAGCGACTGATGGCGGAGAACGAAGCAAAATTTAGAAAGAGTGGGGATTAGTTGCCACCAAGGACATTGACAAACAACGCACAGGATAAGACACGATGCATTTCGACCTCTTGGGTCTTCTTCAAGCAAAAAAAAAAAAAATCACATTTAACATTTAGGACAGTACAAAGAAAGAACGAAGAGAGACTTATCTGATGTCCATGTGGTATGCTGTGATATACACATCATACCACATGGACATCAGATAAGTCTCTCTTCGTTCTTTGTTTGTACTGTCCTAAATGTTAAATGTGATAATATATATATATATATATATATATATATATATATCTTTTTTTTTGCTTGAAGAAGACCCAAGAGGAAAATGCATCGTGTCTTGTCCTGTGCTTTGTTTGTCTATGTCCTTGGCGATAACTAACCCCCACTCTTTCTAAAAAATAAATGTTGTCTTGAAGTGTTTTTGAGTTCAGAAATTTATTACCGCACAGCTCTTAATGTTTCGTCGAAAATTGAAATCGAGTAATTTAAATGTTAAGAAAAAAAACATTAAATACAGTTCATGATTATTTTGTTAGCTCACAGTAACATCCCCTGATTAGGCTACTCTTTTAAACCCAATTTTTTTCCGCTCGTTACAATGTGAAGTTGGCTCCTAAGGACGTTTGTGCCAGATCAGACCTAAGATGAAACAACTCCGTCGTTGTTTGACTAAATTCGTCGTCAGCTTCGAAGCGAAAATGCCAAAAACCACGTTTTAAAACAAGCAAACGTGAGAAGGGGGAAACTAAGACGAAAGGTTGGGAGGGTTGGGAAAGGGGAGTGGGAAAGAAGGGGGGTGGGGGTGGGTGGGAGAGTATGGAAGGTGGAGAAGTTTGGTAACCTAAACTCCATGTTGGTGGATTCGTATCCTGTCAGTTTCTGAGACAGAAAGTGGCGCTGAAGGATCTTGTTTCTGTGCTGAGTGCCACTGTTATCACATTCCCTAGCGCAGATTTTTCGCTGGTAAGTCAGGTAAGCTGCTGCAATACAATAAGATGGGAGGTAAAAAGGATCTTCGTTTTTCGTTCGTTAAAAATCCTTTGCGCCTACAGAGAGCACTGCCCATTTCCTATTAGTCTGACTGTCGTCCCGTCAGCCGCATGGACGACGGACGCATCCCAAAGGACATGCTGTATGGAGAGCTGGCTACAGGCTCCAGACCCACAGGACGGCCCGCCCTACGCTACAAGGATGTATGCAAGAGCGGCCTGAGGGCAGGCAGCCTCGACCGAGCAGACCTGGAGTCAGCAGCTTCAGACCGGATCAGCTGGCGGTCCACCATCAAGGCCGGCATCAAGCAAGCAGAACAGAGGAGAGAGGCCCTGTGGGAAGAGCGGAGGCGCCGCAGACGGGCAAAGAATGGCGTCGGCACCCACAGACACTGATGACGGAGACTTCACCTGCAGCAACTGCAACAGAGTCTGCCGCCCAAGGATCGGGTTCTTCAGCCACAGCAGGCGTTGCAACTCCACAGCTGACTGATCCACAGCGCAACAGCATTGTCTCTGAAGACGAATGTCAATCATCATCAATGTGAGTGGCGTCCGGTTGGACAGGAATTGACAGACTGGCCAGCCGTTCCAGTTTCAGTTTCATCAATGAGGTGTCATTGCGTGGCGTGTGGACTAGTCCATATACGCTACACCACTGCCACTAAGTTTCGAGACCACACTGCGCGTGATCTAAAGTTGACGGGTAAATGAATTAATGGCTAAAATGAGAGAATTTAAAAAGAGGGTCTCGTGGCTACGACTTGGCAAATGTCTGACCTATGCATTATCCCCACGCGCTGGTCAGACTTGAGTACTTGCTTAACATTGATTGAGCCATTTTAATCATTGCATGTGTGTGAAGTGAATGTGCACGGGTGTGTGTGCCTATGTGCGTGCACGAGTATGTGGGCATGGGCCATGCAGTGCGGGAGTGCATGTACGTGTGTGTATTGTGCGCATGCGCGCGTGTATGTGTGTGTGTGTGTGTGTGTGTGTGTGTGTGTGTGTGTGTGGTGTGTGCGCGCGCGCCCGCGTACGCACACGCGTTCCACACATCTTTTTCACTGATAGCATGAACCTGTGATGTTTGAAGCACATACGCGGTGGTTCCAAGTGTCAAGCACAGGCTAAGTGCAGGCACCGGGGCGCCCTCACTGTACAGCAGACACCAACCAGCTGCCTTGTACACTGACTGATCAGGGCAGCCCACTCAACTGAACACTTCTCTCAAAAAGCGCATGACTGTGGAGCCCGGAAAGGGTTGTCCCCTGTGTGAGAGGCGGAACTGCGACGTCAGCCAATAGTGAGTGGGACAGCAAGGCGCGATACTTATCCTCTCTGTTGTTCATTCCACGGCTATGGCGAGCAACGGAGCACGTTCCCATCTTTAAAATAAGAACTACTGGCACGAAGAACTACACAGAACCAGCAAGTCATGCAAACAAACAACAAACAAACAAATACCACCACTACCACCATCCCAATGGTTTACGTGAGATGCATACATCGCTGATTTTTTTAAACAGGTGGCGAGGTCTCCAATCTAGATGGCGGCTTGCCTGTCACGTGGGCTGAAATCACACCAGCACTGGACTGGTGGACAGGCGAGGTGACCCCATCCCGCCATCACCAGCGAGGTCAATACAACTCATGGGGGTGGTCCATCCCGCCATCACCAGTGGGGTCAATAAACTCATGGGGCTGACCCCATCCCGCCATCACCAGCGGGGTCAATACAACTCATGGGGGTGACCCCATCCCGCCATCACCAGTGGGGTCAATACAACTCAAGGGGGTGACCCCATCCCGCCATCACCAGTGGGGTCAACACAACTCATGGGGTGACCCCATCCCGCCATCACCAGTGGGTCACAACTCAAGGGGTCCCCATCCCGCCATCACCAGTGGGGGTCAACTCAAGGGGGTGACCCCATCCCGCCATCACCAGTGGGGTCAAGGGGGTACAACTCAAGCACAACTCATGGGGTGACCCCATCCCGCCATCACCAGCAACACAACTCAAGGGGGTGACCCCATCCCGCCATCACTGCGGGGTCAACACAACTCATGGGGGTGACCCCATCCCGCCATTACCAGTGGGGTCATACAACTCATGGGGAGCGGAGTGCAGGACCAACAGCAGGTCTATCTTGTGGGCTTGGACACTACTATGTACAGCAGGTCTGTCTTGTGGGCTTGGACACTACTATGTACAGCAGGACTATCTTGTGGGCTTGGACACTACTATGTACAGCAGGACTATCTTGTGGGCTTGGACACTACTATGTACAGCAGGACTATCTTGTGGCTTGGACACTACTATGTACAGCAGGACTATCTTGTGGGCTTTGACACTACTATGTACAAGTTAAAACCTGCATGCGTAATGAAAATCTAGTAACAAATCTGACGGTTCCATGTTCAGTTTTGTTTTGTTACTCGAACAAGGT
>JADBJO010003343.1:42500-47500 GCA_016801955.1 Conus betulinus | reverse complement strand
CAACAACAAAAACAACAACAAACAACATGACGTGTACGTGCGGGCTGTTGGTCCATTCAATAGGACGAGAGCGTTCACTCACAATCTCAAACATAAAAACTGTTTGACATATGATTTCTTTTGTTTAACCGGGATTGAAAATGTCTGTGTGTTTGCGGACGCTGCAAAGTTTTTAGCTCTTTGAAAGAACTCATGCTTCGTGCATGCATGCATGCGTGCGTGCGTGCGTGCGCGCACATGTGTGTGTGTGTGTGTGTGTGTGTGTGTGTGTGTGTGTGTGTGTGTGTGTGTGTGTGTGTGTGTGTGTGTTTCCTGGCTCGTGTCTGTGTCATTTCTGAACGTAGTATCTAAACAATGAGTATTTCTCATTAATCTAAGAATTTGAGAAAGTGCCTCCGAAAAGTAGTTTTTCAGCAGTAATTATCAGTAAAATTTGTCTTCCTTTGAGGGAAAGGCACAATATTACCTTGAATGATTTCTGAAGTAATGACGTAGTGTTCGTGGATTCACCTTTTTACTTGTAACAGCTGCTCAAGAGATGATTTATGATTATTGTATCGTTGATGACATTTTCTAGACCCTGACTCCGGTATCCTAAATACGGCGTCCTCACAAATGGCTCCGATTTTCTTTTTTTCAGATTTCCATAGACAACCTCCGAGATCTATGCTGAGATATGTACTGCCCAACGACCACGTTTTGGTCAAAAATTGGCTGTGTAGCAGTTGTGGTCGTAACATTTGTTGCAAGGTGTCATTTTGGGGGTGATGACGTATCCTTATGATGGTTTTCTAAACTGGTTTGGGCCGCTGGATTCCCGGCTGCACGGCTTTATCTGGCACATGCTCACAGCTGGGGTATGAGAAGCTTCTGACTGGTACGGGCCGCCGTCGGCATTGTCAACTCTCACTGGTTTACAGGGAACTGACACTCTGTTACGTCACTTTTCTTTGGCTTCGCTTTCCTCTTCTCCACACGCACTGTGTCCTGGCGCGGCACGTGCGACCTGACTGTGGGCCAAGGGAGACCAACAGCGACAGGCGCTGATGACGTTGCTTCTCCTCTGCATGCACCTCAACCACCACCACCCCCCCCCACGCCCACTCACACCTCCCCATCAATGCGCATGCGTCATTACTCCTGACCTCATGAATACAAATAGGGAGGGGGGGAAGGCGGTCGTTTGAAGTGACACACTAACACACACACATGACTGATGCCTGTTTGTGTGTTTCTATATGATCTGGGTACGTGTGGTTGAGGCAGAGTGGGAGGGAGGTTAGGGGGGGGTGCGATGGGGGTTGTAAGCGAGACTGAGGAGTGAAAGGTGGGTGGTGGGGGAGAAAGAAGCAGTGGTGGTAGTGGTGATCATGTTTGTACTTATTATCCGATTCCTTTGATGACTTTCTTTTGGTACTGAAAGTCACCCCACTGTACACTGTGCTATGTTTGGTACTGAAAGTCACCCCACCGGACACCATGCTATGTTTGGTACTGAAAGTCACCCCACCGGACACTATGCTATGTTTGGTACTGAAAGTCACCCCGCCGGACTCTATGCTATGTTTTGTACTGAAAGTCACCCCACCGGACACCATGCTTTGTTTGGTACTGAAAGTCACCCCGCCGGACACCATGCTATGTTTGGTACTGAAAGTCACCCCACTGTACACTATGCTATGTTTGGTACTGAAAGTCACCCCGCCGGACACTATCTATGTTTGGTACTGAAAGTCACCCCACCGGACACTATGCTATGTCTGGTCTCCCATTTACTAGTTGACCGCCAAGTGCTCACAGTTTTAAAGAGTATTTCCATTGGCCCGTTTACGTCGACGTTTACGGCGAAAACTGTGCAAGTACAGGACATGATTCTATTTGTCCGTTTACGGATACAGCAACGGACATGGCTAAGGGTATGGATACAGCAACGGATATGGCTAAGGGTATGGATACAGCAACGGACATGGCTAAGGGTATGGATACAGCAACGGATATGGCTAGGGGTATGGATACAGCAACGGATATGGCTAGGGGTATGGATACAGCAACGGATATGGCTAGGGGTATGGATACAGCAACGGATATGGCTAGGGATATGTATACAGCAATGGAATGGCTAGGGGTATGGATACAGCAATGGATATGGCTAGGGATATGTATACAGCAATGGAATGGCTAGGGGTATGGATACAGCAATGGATATGGGCTAGGGGTATGGATACAGCAATGGATATGGCTAGGGGTATGGATACAGCAATGGATATGGCTAGGGATATGTATACAGCAATGGAATGGCTAGGGGTATGGATACAGCAATGGATATGGCTAGGGGTATGGATACAGCAATGGATATGGCTAGGGGTATGGATACAGCAATGGAATGGCTAGGGGTATGGATACAGCAATGGATATGGCTAGGGGTATGGATACAGCAATGGAATGGCTAGGGGTATGGATACAGCAATGGAATGGCTAGGGATATGTATACAGCAATGGATATGGCAAGGGATATGTATACAGCAATGGAATGGCTAGGGGTATGTATACAGCAATGGATATGGCTAGGGATATGTATACAGCAATGGATATGGCTACAGGTATGGTTATCCTGACTGGAACTTGTAACGCTCCATGCCGTTCCGGATGATTGTACGGATGGACCTGATCATCGTTCTCATCGTTTCTTGCAGCTTTTGGCGCAGTTTTATACATCAGAAAGTCACTTTGAAACGAGGCGACGAGCCGTGCCCAAGGCGTGTAAGGTCGTGTCAGCTAAGACAGAGCAGCTCATACAACTGGTCAGAGAAGAATGCGGCTTGATTCAAACAGAGCTCGGAGGACCAGACTATGTCAATCGTGTTCATTGTAAATATATTGCGAAACATATCTGCACAAACAGCCACGGCGTTGATTGAAGTGGTGCCATGACTCAACAGAAAAAGGGAGGGAAACGAACATGTCTCTGTGTTTTATCAAACGCTCGCAGTTCTGCGCGGCACCACTGGAACACTCGCAAAGTTTTGCCGGATACGATAACGGACGCCGTAACCGTAATGGAAACAGACAAGTGGAATGGAGCCCTTATTCAAGGACTGAAGAACAGATAAACCGTTAAGACAACTCCGGTGTTCAGGATGTCCCGTTTGACTGTAACCTCCAGCCCCGGCTAATCCTGGCCTCGCTCTGCTCTAAGCCTTTCCCTTCTTCTGTCCACGCTTCTCATACCCCCCCCCCCCCCCCCCCCCCCCCCCCCCCCCCCCTTTTTTCAGTCCTAACCCGAACATCTTGAACATTCCGACCTAACCCCGCCCTATCATTAATCCTATTGTAAACCCTAGCTCAGCGTCTACTTCTGAGCCTCCTACTGACCCGACATTTCCATCCGAATCCTAACCTCACCTCTAACCCTGATCTCTTCCTCCAGCCCTATCGATTTCAGTAGTACCATTATTGCTGGACTAGTAATTGTGGAAGTAAGAGTAACAGCAACAGCAGCAGCAGCAGCAGCAGAAGTAGCACCACCACCACCACCACAACAACAACAAGCAGCTGTAGAAGTAAATTAAAAAAAATCAGCAGCAGTAGTAATAACAGCTGAAGTAGCAGCAGTACTATTGTGGGCATGGTGAGACACAGGATGTCCACCCTGGAAAGGCAGCTGAAGCAGCAGCAGTAGTAATAACAGCTGAAGTAGCAGCAGTAGTAATATAACAGCTGAAGCAGCAGCAGTAGTAATAACAGCTGAAGCAGCAGCAGTAGTAGTAATAACAGCTGAAGCAGCAGCAGTAGTAATAACAACAGCTGAAGTAGCAGCAGTAGTAATAATAAGCTGAAGTAGCAGCAGTAGCAGCAGTAAATAATAACAGCTGAAGCAGCAGCAGTAGTAATAACAGCTGAAGCAGCAGCAGTAGTAAATAACAGCTGAAGTAGCAGCAGTAGTAATAACAGCTGAAGCAGCAGCAGCAGTAGTAATAACAGCTGAAGTAGCAGCAGTAGTAATAACAGCTGAAGTAGCAGCAGTAGTAATAACAGCTGAAGTAGCAGCAGTAGTAATAACAGCTGAAGTAGCAGCAGTAGTAATAACAGCTGAAGTAGCAGCAGTAGTAATAATAACAGCTGAAGTAGCAGCAGTAGTAATAAATAACAGCTGAAGCAGCAGCAGTAGTAGTAATAACAGCTGAAGTAGCAGCAGTAGTAATAACAGTTGAAGTAGCAGCAGCAGTAGTAATAACAGCTGAAGCAGCAGCAGTAGTAATAACAGCTGAAGTAGCAGCAGTAGTAATAACAACAGCTGAAGCAGCAGCAGTAGTAATAATAACAGCTGAAGTAGCAGCAGTAGTAATAAACAGCTGAAGTAGCAGCAGTAGTAATAACAGCTGAAGTAGCAGCAGTAGTAATAACAGCTGAAGCAGCAGCAGTAGTATAATAACAGCTGAAGCAGCAGCAGTAGTAATAATAACAGTTGAAGTAGCAGCAGTAGTAATAATAACAGCTGAAGCAGCAGCAGTAGTAATAACAGTTGAAGTAGCAGCAGCAGTAGTAATAACAGCTGAAGCAGCAGCAGTAGTAATAACAGCTGAAGTAGCAGCAGTAGTAATAACAGCTGAAGCAGCAGCAGTAGTAATAATAACAGCTGAAGTAGCAGCAGTAGTATAACGGCTGAAGTAGCAGCAGTAGTAATAATAACAGCTGAAGCAGCAGCAGTAGTAATAATAACAGCTGAAGCAGCAGCAGTAGTAATAACGGCTGAAGTAGCAGCAGTAGTAATAACAGCTGAAGTAGCAGCAGTAGTAATAACAGCTGAAGTAGCAGCAGTAGTAATAACAGCTGAAGTAGCAGCAGTAGTAATAATAACAGCTGAAGTAGCAGCAGTAGTAATAATAACAGCTGAAGCAGCAGCAGTAGTAATAACAGCTGAAGTAGCAGCAGTAGTAATAACAGCTGAAGTAGCAGCAGTAGTAATAACAGCTGAAGTAGCAGCAGTAGTAATAACAGCT
>JADBJO010003343.1:20000-35000 GCA_016801955.1 Conus betulinus | reverse complement strand
AGTGAACAGATTACTCTGGGTTCTCTATAATCTGTCCGCAAAACGCTAATGTTGTTTTAGTTAACAACCATTATCCCATTGAGAACGCAGGTTGTTGTCTTGGCTGTTCTATTACAACGTCAGTAGAAATGGTTCACCACGTAACGTATTCGGCATAGGTCCAGTGTGGCAAGAACACAATATGAATTAACAATACTGTTGATCTCTTAACACCTTCGGCCCATCGGAAAACCAGTTGACAATATCGATGGAAATTGAAAAATCATCAGTGTTGCGAACTCACACACTGCAATCACTTTCTAGAGGCAACAAATGGTGTTATCTTTGACGGAAGAGTCTTAACACTTCAAACTGATAGATGATCAGTGAATGACACATTTTATGACTCACGTTTCGCCAGTTCCGTTCGCTGAGAGAAACGACTGGGGGGGGGGGGGGGGGGGGGGGGGGGGGGAAACCACCAAGAGGCTAAGTAAAAAAAAACGACCGCCAGTCATAACTTGAAAGCTTTCAAACAAAATGTTCAGAGCATTTTTGCCTTTACTTCCTTTTGATGGACTATTAGAGGCCACATGTAACAGCTTACAGTGTGCGCTGTCCGTTATTTTTTCTTATCCCTCCACATCAATAGGCCACTGCTGCCGAGAGACAAAGAAATTCAGAGAGAGAGAGAGAGAGAGAAAAAAACTGTTACTAAGCCACAGCAGATCGGTACAAACCATAAGCAGACATCGCATTCTGCAGTTAATTAACACAAGAAAAAAAAATGCCATCAATATACAGCAGAGAACCAATACATACGAAGGATATCAAAACATTGAAAACCAAGCACAGTCGACCTTTTCAAAGACACAGTTACAACATTTCATTACCTTTTCATTACCAGAGAGAGAGAGAGAGAGAGAGAGAGAGAGAGAGAGAGAGAGAGAGAGAGAGAGAAATAAATACCACAAAACTGAATAAAATTAAGGACTGAACTAGCGGAGAGAGAGAGAGACAGAGACAGAGAGTAAAAACGCCAGAGAATTGATTAACACTGAGGATGTGAACCAGTGAAAGATAAAAATGGGAACGATCACAGATAGGCGTAAAAGCCTCTGAACAAATGAGAACGAACACTGCAAATGAACAGAAAACTGTCAAGAGAGATTCCCCAATGCCAGTGAACTGGGGGTCCCCCCCCCCCCCCCCCCCCCCCCCCCCCCCCCCCTTGAAACATAAGGCTTCCTCCACAAGTTCTTTCATGGGCAGTGTGTGAACATCAGTCGGTAAACATTTTCTTTCTTCTCTATGCCCGTGATTCGCGGGAGGCAGAATGTGTGAGAAGGTAAGGCAACCTTTAACCTGGTTCTTTTTTGGGTGTTTCAGTTTGGAGTTTTGTTTAGCCAAAGAGAGAGAGAGAGAGAGAGAGAGAGAGAGAGAGAGAGAGAGAGAGACAGAGACAGAGAGACAGACAGACAGACAGACAGGCAGACAGACAGACAGACAGACAGACGGACAGACAGAATGAATGAATTAGGCACGTTAAAGGATCCTTCTCCGCATACCACCACCTCCCTCTCTACCCCCTATCCTCCCTCCTCCTTCTCCATCCATCTCTTTCCCCGCTCCCCCCTCCACTTCCCCCTGTTCTGCACCCATCCCCTCGCCCCCCTTTCCCTCTCTACCCGCCCCAAGCCACAAGTGGGCCGCGTCAAGCTGTCCTATCCCACTGGGACAGAGGAGCCGCCTGAGAACCACGCAGTCTGCACTAGCCGTGCACCTCGCTCCCAGCACGCAACATTATTGCGCGTGACATCGATCAAATTAAAAACTGGCATTTCTTTTTTAAAGTAGGAGGGGGGGGGGGGGGGGGGGGGGGGGGGGGGGGGGGGGGGGTGTCAAAGTGGAGAGAGAAGTCTTCGAACTATTTTTTTTTTTCTCTTAATATTTTCTTTCGTTAAGAGTGGGAAAAAAAGTCGACTAGCTTGCTGTGCAACATAGATGACACACTAACATGAAGGCAGGGATATGTTCTCAGGGGAATGGGGGGGAATAAGTCAGGGGAAAGGCTGTGCTCAGTCAGTCTCTTTCTCTGGGAAAGGCTCTGCTCTGTCAATCTCTCTTTCTCTGGCAAAGGCTCTGCTCTGTCAATCTCTTTCTCTGCGAAAGGCTCTGCTCAGTCAAATTATCTATTTCTCTCTGGAAAAGGCTGTGCTCAGTCAATTTCAATTTCTCTCTCTGGAAAGGCTGTGCTCAGTCAATTTCTCTCTCTGGGAAGGCTGTGCTCAGTCAATCTCTCTCTGGGAAAGGCTGTGCTCAGTCACTCTCTCCCCCTGGGAAAGGCTCTGCTCAGTCAACCTCTCTCTCTGGGAAAGGCTCTACTCAGTCAACCTCTCTCTGGGAAAGGCTCTGCTCAGTCAATCTCTCTCTGGGAAAGGCTGTGCTCGGTCAATCTCTCTCTGGGAAAGGCTCTGCTCAGTCAATCTCTCTCTGGGAAAGGCTCTGTTCAGTCAGTCTCTCTCTCCCTGGGAAAGGCTGTGCTCATCAATCTCTCTCTGGGAAAGGCTGTGCTCAGTCAATCTCTCGCTGGGAAAGGCTGTGCTCACTCAATCTCCCTCTGGGAAAGGCTCTGCTCAGTCAATCTCTCTCTGGGAAAGGCTGTGCGCAGTCAACCTCTCTCTGGGAAAGGCTGTGCTCAGTCAATCTTTCTCTGGGAAAGGCTGTGCTCAGTCAACCTCTCTCTGGGAAAGGCTCTGCTCAGTCAATCTCTCTCTCTGAGAAAGGCTCTGCCCAGTCAATCTCTCTCTGGGAAAGGCTCTGTTCAGTCAGTCTCTCTCTGGGAAAGGCTATGCTCAGTCAATCTCTCTCTGGGAAAGGCTCTGCTCAGTATAGCTTTCTCTCTGTGAAAGGCTCTGCTCTGTCAATCTCTCTTTCTCTGCGAAAGGCTCTGCTCAGTCAAACACTCTCGTTCTCTCTGGGAAAGACTGCTTTGTCAAACCTCTCCCTCCAAAGGCTCTGCTCAGTCAATCTCTTTCTCTGTGGGAAAGACCCTGCTCAGTCAAACTCTGTCTGTCTCTCTCTCTCTCTCTCTCTCTCTCTCTCTCTCTCTCTCTCTCTCACTCTCTCTCTCTCTCTTTATCTTTCTATCCCCCCCCCCTCTCTCTTTCTCCCTATCGCTCTCTGTCTGTCTGTCTGTCTGTCTGTCTGTCTGTCTGTCTGTCTCTCTCTCTCTCTCACCAATGTTGACATAAACTCACCATAAAAAAGCAGAACCAGGAGCCAGGAAATCTTCAACCTGCGCAGACATCAGTCCTACCCAGCCACCCGCTCCCCCCCTTTCCCTCCCAACCTTTTTTTTTTTTTCTTTTCTTTCCGTTTCATTTCAGAAAACAGCAAGAGGCATTTCTAGAGCGTGAAAAAAGGTAAAGACACGATTCTGAAGTGAAAAGTTCAGGGCTGGCATTGCATTGTCCCTTTCCCCTAAAAACCACAAAGACAAAACTAACTGCGCCGAATTCAGAGAAACAAGAAAAGGCCCAAACACGAGGAGCGACAGGTCCGTACCAGACACTGGATGTAACTAGACACAGTGCCTGCATCCACATAGTTAGACACTGGATGTAACTAGACACAGTGCCTGCATCCACATAGTTAGACACTGGATGTAACTAGACACAGTGCCTGCATCCACATAGTTAGACACTGGATGTAACTAGACACAGTGCCTGCATCCACATAGTTAGACAGTGGATGTAACTACACACAGTGCCTGCATCCACATAGTTAGACAGTGGATGTAACTACACACAGTGCCTGCATCCACGTAGTTGCCTAACATCTAAAACCCAAACCACACATCTCCTCCTCCATGAACGCCTCCACCCTCCTTCTCCCGCACTGCCAGAATCTCCCTGCACTCTCAGTCACCCCTGGAGGCTTGTAACTTTGAAGGAAAAAAAGCACTGTAACACACACACACACACACACACACACACACACACACATACACACACGCACGCACGCACGCACGCACGCACGCACACCACACACACACACACACACACACACACACACACACACACACATAAATTCTAAAGAACCCCGAGGAAGAGAAAGCGGCACATGTTGATATAAAGGAGTTGGCGGGAGGATGAGAGGAGGGGGGATGGAGAAGAGGACGGGGGCTGGAGAGGGGGGGGGAGGGAGGGGCGCGGGAGAAGGGAGGGAACCGTGGGAGGGAGTGATATTGAGTGATGAATAACCAGGGGCATTGTTCACACACTTCTTATTGGGCCAGCAAAGCTCGCTACTACTGCACAGCACACAGCACCCCTCTCTTCCAGCCCCCCCCCCCCCCCCCCCCCCCCCCCCTTCCCTTCTGCCCTCTTCCCCGCCCACCCCTCCCACACACTTTCTTCTGTAAAATTTGTTTAAAAAAAAAAGTTCTGGCCTGTGATTTGCCTCTTCACAGCTTTTTCTCACCAACTTATAGTGGCATTTCTTCTGTGCCCCCTCCCCCTCCCCCCTCCCCCTCAGTCTCAGCGATTTCTTTGTTATTTGTTTTCTTCCCATCTTGTTGTTGTTGTTCTTTTTCTTTGTGCCACCCCAATGCCCCAGGCCCTCATTCCCACCCCCAACACCGCTCACCAGCCCCATGTCCCCCCCCCCCCCCCCCCCCATTTCTCCTTCCTTCTTCCTTTCTCCTTAGTTCTTTTGTTTATTTATTTTTCATTTTATATTTTGATTTTTTGCTGCTATTATGTTTTTTTTTCATTTAGATTTTTTCAGTGATTCTTCCATTCTCTCTCTCTCTCTCTCTCTCTCTCTCTCTCTCTCTCTCTCTCTCTCTCTCTCTCTCTCACCCCCTCGTGCCCAATTTCCTTTCATCGAGCCCATATAAACGAGTTCAGTTGAAGCTTCAAGTGTCATTGTCTGCTGTTGTCACTTTTTTTTTCCTCTGGAACCGAACAACAGACGTTGTGTCCCTAAGCAAATCTAGATATGTACAACACGCAGCGCACTTCCACACAGAAGTTTTCCGGCAGAAAAGAGAAACAAAAAGGACCAAGGAAGAAAAAAAGACAGTGCAGTCACTTACTGTTGCTTGGGTGGACTCCCTTCGGTATCCGAAGTCCAAATCAACCTGAACGAGTATGTTATCTTCAGGTAATGCCACACACACACACACACACACACACACACACACACACACACACTGATCAGACGCTGAATAAGAACCAACTCCTGAAGTCCTATGTCAACACCAATGAGGCATGTTCTCACTACAGGCTGATTGGGCACTGAGCCAGCACCATCTAACTGGTGCCTGTAGCAGCACGAGGTAATTAGACATGGTGTTAACACCTGCTCATTACCAAGACGCCAGCACCAGTTAATTACGCCCTGCCTCACCATCAGCCTCTAAAGACACTGCAAAGGAACAAGCCACTCCATCAGCCTCTACTGACGCTTCAAAGGAACCAGCCACTCCGTCAGCCTCTACTGACGCTTCAAAGGAACCAGCTACTCCATCAGCCTCTACTGATGCTTCATAACAACCAGCCACTCCATCAGCCTCTACTGATGCTTCATAACAACCAGCTACTCCATCAGCCTCTACTGACGCTTCATAACAACCAGTACTCCATCAGCCTCTACTGACGCTTCAAAGGAACCAGCCACTCCATCAGCCTCTACTGATGCTTCATAACAACCAACTATTCCATCAGCCTCTACTGACGCTTCATAACAACCAGCTATTCCATCAACCTCTACTGACGCTTCAAAGGAACCAGCTACTGAGTCCCTGTGTCAGTGCCAGCTGTTTCAACCTCCAGCTGCTTACACTCTGTATGTTAGCTCTGTGTTAATGTATTAACCCCAGCTGCTTACACCTGTATGTTAGCTCTGTGTTAATGTATTAACCCCAGCTGCTTACACCCTGTCTGTTAGCTCTGTGTTAATGTATTAACCCCAGCTGCTTACACCCTGTCTGTTAGCTCTGTGTTAATGTATTAACTCCAGCTGCTTACACCCTGTATGTTAGCTCTGTGTTAATGTATTATTACCCCCAGCTGGTTACACCCTGTCTGTTAGCTCTGTGTTAATGTATTAACCCCAGCTGCTTACACCCTGTCTGTTAGCTCTGTGTTAATGTATTAACTCCAGCTGGTTACACCCCCTGTATGTTAGCTCTGTGTTAATGTATTAACCCCAGCTGCTTACACCCTGTCTGTTAGCTCTGTGTTAATGTATTAACCCCAGCTGCTTACACCCTGTCTGTTAACTCTGTGTTAATGTATTAACTCCAGCTGCTTACACCTGTATGTTAGCTCTGTGTTAATGTATTAACCCCAGCTGGTTACACCCGGTCTGTTAGCTCTGTGTTAATGCCCGTTAACAAATCCTGTGTAAACAGCGGCTAGATCCTGTATGTCAGGCAGTGTGTTAATTACGGCTAATTAAGTCCTGTTTGAACCCCATCTAATTAGGCCCCGAAAACGTCAACACCACTGATCAGGCCCAGGATCAATGCCAGCTAACTATACTCTGGTCAGTGCCAGTCAACACCACGTGATCAGGCCCAGGATCAATGCCAGCTAATTATACTCTGGTCAGTGCCAGTCAACACCACGTGATCAGGCCCAGGATCAATGCCAGCTAATTATACTCTGGTCAGTGCCAGTCAACACCACGTGGTCAGGCCCAGGATCAATGCCAGCTAATTATACTCTGGTCAGTGCCAGTCAACACCACGTGATCAGGCCCAGGATCAGTGCCAGCTAATTATACTCTGGTCAGTGCCAGTCAACACCACGTGGTCAGGCCCAGGATCAATGCCAGCTAATTATACTCTGGTCAGTGCCAGTCAACACCACGTGATCAGGCCCAGGATCAATGCCAGCTAATTATACTCTGGTCAGTGCCAGTCAACACCACGTGGTCAGGCCCAGGATCAATGCCAGCTAATTATACTCTGGTCAGTGTCAGTCAACACCACGTGATCAGGCCCAGGATCAATGCCAGCTAATTATACTCTGGTCAGTGTCAGTCAACACCACGTGGTCAGGCCCAGGATCAATGCCAGCTAATATACTCTGGTCAGTGCCAGTCAACACCACGTGTCAGCAGCCACAGTTTGAACATTCAGCACCCAGTCTCCTTGTTGTTGTTGTTGTTGTTGCTGTTGCTGTTGTCGTTGTCGTTGTCATCGTTGTTGTTGTTATCGTCATCGTCGTTGTTGTTGTTGTTGATGTCATTGTTGTTGTCGTTGTCGTCGTTGTTGTTGACGTTATTGTTGTCATTACTGTCGTCGTCGTCGTTGTTGTTGTCGTTGTCGTTATTGTAGTTGTCGTTTTCGTTGTTGTTGTTGACGTTGTTGTTGTGTTGTGATTGTTGTTTCTGTTGTTGTTCACTGTCTGGCATCTCTCGGTAGACATGGCAGTTTTGCTAATCATCCCCACATGTTGGCAGCGGTCAATAATTAAGAGCTGTTGCAGCACCGGACCAATCAGCCACTGGATGCCCCTCCCCTCTCCTTCCCCCCCCCCCCCCCCCCTCCCTACCCACGAAGCGGATCGTCGGCGGTCCGTCAGCGATGTACAGAGGGCTGTTCCACCAACTGAACCTCCCCCCCCCCCCCCACCCCCTGCTGCTGGCTTGCTGACGTGAGCAGCGTTGATAGGTGTGTGTGTGTGTGTGTGTGTGTGTGTGTGTGTGTGTGTGTGTGTGTGTGTGTGTGTGTTGTGTTTGTGTGTGTGTGTGTGTGTGTGTGTGTGTGTGTGTGTGTGTGTGTGTGTGTGTGTTGACACGACACTCTTGGGGCGGACCATTCGTTCAGAAGTGAACGGTTTGGGGGGGGGGGGGGGGGGGGGGGGAGTCATCGAATTTGTTTTTAAAAGTATGTGGTGGTAAAAAAAAAAAGTTGAGTGGGGGATGGGAAATGGACAGCAAATCTTAATATCTTTAGCGGATAGGTTGGCCTACACACTCACAGAAAGAATGAAAAAGAAATTTTGCTGCGGTTGGAGTAGGGGTGGTGGAGGGGGATGGGGAGGAGGGTGGAGGGTTGTTGATGGGAAAACACTCGCCAAAACGTTATGACATGTGAGAGGGCGGAAGGGGTGGGGGTGAGGTGGGGGAGGGGAGGGGGAGGGAGTGGTGGGGAAGGGTAGAGGTCACAGTACATGATCTATGCATTGTCTGGGCAATTTGCTGGTGACGTGATGCTGTTCATTAATGTTCTGGCATGCGCTGTCTAAGACACCAGCACATTAAAAAAAAAAAAATGGGACCGTAGGCCTTCCGGCCGTCCACCCCCTCCCCCCTCCCCCACCTACTCTCCCTTTCTCTAACCCATGCCTGGATAAAGAATGATCTAAGCGGAACGCCTCCCAGTAACTTGACAGCCATGGTCTGGTGTTTGACGGATAGAGATGGCAAGCCAATGTCAGTTTACTGGCCATGGATGACGTCATCTAGAGCGTCTTGGGCACTGAGAACAACACTGACGACGACCAGCAGTGAAAAAGAGCGAAGAACTGGAACAGTGCCACCGAAAATGAGGCAACTTACACGAATGGAAAAGCCCCAACATGAAATGCTGGGAAGGAAAGAAAGAGAGAAAGAAGAAAAGAAAGAGAAAAAAGAAAGAAAGAAAGAAAGACAAAAAGGAAGAAAGAAAGACAAAAAGAAAGAAAGAAAGAAAGACAAAAAGAAAGACAAAAAGAAAGAAAAAAGAGAGAAAGAAGGAAACAAGGAAAGAAAGAAAAAAAAGAAAGACAAAAAGAAAGACGAAAAGAAAGAAGGAAGAGAGAAAGAAGGAAGCAGAAAGAAAAAAAGAAGAAAAAGAAAGAAAGAAAGACAAAAGACACAAGGAAGAGAGAAGGAAGAAAACAAGGAAAGAGAAAGAAATAAAGATTGTGAAGAAAAACAAGAAAGAAAGAAAGAAAGAAAAAAAGAAAGAAAGAAAGAAAAGAAAAGAGAGAACAAAAGAAAAGAAAAGAAAAGAAAGAACGAAAGAAAGAAATAAAGAAAAGAAAAGAAGGAAGGGAAGGTGGATTCTGGAGGACTGATACAGGGTCGTAAGCCAAGTGGTGCGGAGAGGGGACAGGAAGCTACGGGAAGAGGGCTTCCCATGCCACAGACCCCCCGCTTGGATTGTTCGTCGTTTGCTGTTATTGCCCACAAATCTCTTCGCACTGTTTTACTGCTTTCATTAACACCATGATATGATATATGAACAAGGAAATGTCAGAATATTGACTGTCCAGTTTCTGTGCCAAGTGCTTAGCTATATAAACCAGTGTTTCCCCCTAATTGTTTATGTGTCTTTTGCATTGTGTCAAACGACGCTAAGGTATTCCCAATCTTTCTTTTATCCGATCACAGTGTCATTTGGAAAAGTGACGACTGCTTTCAGTGTTCTCACAGGTTCATTTTGTATGCCATGGACGTTAACTTTGGCCACAAAGAGCTGTACATCTCTCTCTCTCTCTCTCTCTCTCTCTCTCTCTCTCCGTTTAAGTGATGACTCTTCAAAATGTTGAGAGAGAGAGAGAGAGAGAGAGAGAGAGAGAGAGAGAGAGAGAGAGGAGAACACGGGAGAGAGATGCGTATGTTCACGCAGTAGTGGGGGAAGGGTGAGGAGGCGGGGGGGGGGGGGGGGGGGGGGGGGGAGAAAGGACTGGTTGTGGAGGGGAGGGTTGTGGTGGTGGAGGAAGTAGACGATCAAGCACACACAGAGACAAAAGGAAGGGACGGAAAGACAAGGGGGACAACCCTGACAGCTCCATTTTAGATGTCTGCAGTTTTGCAGGGCACTGTTCCCTGCAAGATGGATGTCACTGCGCAGATGGAAAACGATGTCTTCAACAGAACAGATGGAAAACGAAACAGATGGAAAACGATGTCTTCAACAAACAGATGTCTTCTTCAACAGATGAAAACAGATTCTACAGAAAATGGAAACGATGTCTTCAACAGAACAGATGGACAACGATGTCTTCAACAGAACAGATGGAAAACGATGTCTTCTACAGAACAGATGGAAACGATGTCTTCAACAGAAAACAGATGGGAAAACGATGTCTTCAACAGAACAGAGATGGAAAACGATGTCTTCAACAGAACAGATGGAAAACGATGTCTTCAACAACAAGAGATGGAAAACGATGTCTTCAACAGAACAGATGGAAAACGATGTCTTCAACACGAGAGATGGAAAACAATGTCTTCAGAACAAGAGCAGAACAGATGGAAACGATGTCGTCAACAAAAAGATGAAAACGATGTCTTCAACAGAACAGATGGAAAACATGTCTTCAACAGAACAGATGGAAAACGATGTCTTCAACAGAACAGATGGACGAGAGATGGAAAACAGATGTCTTCGAACAAGAGATCGAAAACGATGTCTTCAACAGAACAGATGGTCTTCAACAGAACAGGAAAACGAAAACGAAAATGAAACAGAGATAATGGGAGAAAAACAAAAACAAAAAACACACGAACTCTGTCTCAACACAAAATGAGATGGAAAACGATGTCTTCACAAGAACAGATGGAAAAACGATGTCTTCAACATAATAGATGTAAACGATGTCTTCAACAGAACACCATGGAAAAGGACGATTTGTCTTCAACAGAACAGATGGAAAACGATGTCTTCAACAGAACAGATGAGATGGAAAAACAGATGGAATGTGGGCTATCAACAGAACAAATGAACAATGGAAACAATGTCTTCAACAGAGCAGATGGACAAAACGATGTCTTCAACAGAACAGATGGAAAACGAAACAGAATCTTCAACACGAGAGATGGAAAACGATGTCTTCAGAACAAGAGATCGAAAACGATGTCTTCAACAGAACAGATGGAAAATGATTCTTCAAACAGAACAGATGGAAATACGATGTCGTCAACACAAAAGATCGAAAACGATGTCTTCACAGAACAGATGGAAAACGATGTCTTCAACAGAACAGATGGAAAACGATGTCTTCAACAGAACAGATGGAAAAACGATGTCTTCAACACGAGAGATGGAAAACATGTCTTCGGAACAAGAGATCGAAAACGATGTCTTCAACAGAACAGATGGAAAACGATGTCGTCAACACAAAAGATCGAAAACGATGTCTTCAACAGAACAGATGGAAAACGATGTCTTCAACAGAACAGATGGCTGCGCAGGTTGAAAATGAATACACAGAGATAATGGAGAAAAAACAAAAACAAAAAACACACGAACTCCCCCCCCCCCCCCCCTCCCCCCTCACCTCACTCCTGCTTACAACCTCCATCCTCCTTTTCAAACCCCTCCCTCCCTTCCCTTTCTCCTAGTTTGTGAAAATGCTCATCTTCTCTTCCACAACGCCATTGGGAATTTTGTTGGCGGTACCATGTGGATGTAAATGGCATATTTCATGGGGGGATAATGACAAATGGCTCTGTCTGCAATATTTTACCATATGGCGATTTTACACCCACATGCGCATTCCCACTCCTTATCTCTCCCTCCCCCCTGGCCCCCCCTGAAACCCTCCGACAAATCTCTCCATTCTGTGTGCATTTCTCGCTCCACTCTCCCCCCTCCCCCCTCCCGATATACGCTCACATGACAAAGGCGATAAACAAATGCCCTGCCGTCGAGAACTTTGTGTACATTCCTTTTAATTTGAATATATAAAGTAACGATTGGTCGATGACAAATTTATCACCACGGAATGAGGACGATTTGTCCAAAACAGAATGGCAAAATGGCGAAATGAAAGAGATTGGCAAATGGGCGATATACTGAAACAGAATGACAAATGGCGATATGCTGAAACAGACAGAATGACAAATGGCGATATACTGAACAGAATGACAAATGACAACGATATACTGAAACAGAATGACAAATGACAAATGGCGATATACTGAAACAGAATGACAAATGGCGATATACTGAAACAACGGACAGAATGTCTTTGATGTGACACCAAGACAGAACAGTCGAACCATCTACCACAGACCCTGTCCCTTTAATGTCTTTTTATCCCGGATATTTTTTCTGTTTGTCCACACTCCATTAATACCCCGATAAAAGAATCCTCGCCGTCTCCTCCAACATAAAAAGTTGAAAAAAAAAATCTGTTTGCTTACGAGATTCACCAGGGAAAATGATCCGTTCACTTTAAAGTCTTTTTTTTTTTTATTTTTACTTTTTTTTGGGGGTGGAAATATTTTGTCTTAGCCGATATCAGACGAGCTTTCAAACAAAGATTTCCTGTCTCTGAAAGCTTTTTTTGTACCTGGAACATTTTTGTTGACATCCCATTTTATATTCAAGTCCGAACAAACAGTACTTCGCTTGGAAGACCTTTTTCCTGGATTTTGTTTCTTGTTTTCTCTTTATTTATAGTAGATTGTCTTCTCAGCAAAACTCCCCTTTTTTCAAGCCCCCCCGCCCCCCCCCCCCCCCCCCCCCCCCCCCCCCCGCACACACACACACACACACACACAAGATTTTTGCCTTTCTCTAGACTAGATTTACCTGTCAATGAAATTCCTTGTACAGGCTGCACACCACCAATGAATGCGCCAAAGCCTGGCTTAAGGAGTCGAGCATTTACAGACTGGTGCAGTTAAACTGTTTTGAGAATATTGTTGTGTGTCTGAAAGTTGATTCTCCTCATTTCCTTTCATATGGCCATCAGGATACACGCCAGTGGCTCCAAGCAGACAGGTTGACGTCAAAGGGGTAGGACTATTTTGGACAAACCACGTGGCGCAAGAACAGGATCACCGGTGAGTGGAAAGGCCTGAAATGTGTATCAACTGAGAGGAAGGTCATGTATTTGAAGATTGGGATTTCATTAGTAAAGTGGATTGGTGGGGTGTTGATATTCTGATCAATTAACAATCAACATGAAATACTGGCTCAAATTTATCAAAACACTGACATGGGTTATTTAGTGTTTCAGTGCATGGTCGGCTTCAAAACGCTGACATGGGTTATTTAGTGTTTCAGTGTAAACTCCTAAATGTGGCGTGTGGCCACATGGTAAAGGACAGGTTGTGGCCACACGGTAAAGGACTTGCTGTGGCCACACGGTAAAAGGACGGGCTGTGGCCACATGGTAAAGGACAGGTTGTGGCCACACGGTAAAGGACGGGCTGTGGCCACACGGTAAAGGACGGGCTGTGGCCACATGGTAAAGGACAGGTTGTGGCCACACGGTAAGGACGGGTTGTGGCCACAGGGTAAAGGACGGGCTGTGGCCACACGGTAAAGGACGGGCTGTGGCCACAGGATAAAGGACGGGCTGTGGCCACAGGGTAAAGGACGGGTTGTGGCCCACAGGGTAAAGGAAGGACGGTTGTGGCCACAGGGTAAAGGACGGGTTGTGGCCACAGGGTAAAGGACGGGTTGTGGCCACAGGGTAAAGGACGGGCTGTGGCCACGGCTGGCTGAGCGGCGGCAGACAGAAACAAGGGCAGACTACCTCCATCGCTTCCAGTGCCAGACGGCACCGAGAGGATTGAACCTGAACATGTTCGACACTCTCCACCTAAAGACATTTTGTCCTACAACATGTTTGTGGTCTCTACGAGATCTGTCACCTTTTCTTCAAATGATTTTTTTCGGGAATATTTTTATCTTTGTCTGTACTATATGCATGAGGTATCCACAAAAGAACTCCTCTCCAGGAAAGCAAAGACCACGTCAGCACTATCCAGACCGAACCCAGAGTGGAAAGACAATGGCATCTCCATGAAACACAATAAGCTCAAGACAGTGACATCTTCATGAAACACAATAAGCTTAAGACAATAGCATCTCCATGAAACACAATAAGCTCAAGACAATGGCGTCTCCATGAAACACAATAAGCTCAAGACAACGGCATCTCCATGAAACATAACAAGCTAAAAACAATGGCGTCTCCATGGAACACAATAAGCTCAAGACAATGGCATCTCCATGAAACACAATAAGCTCAAGACAATGGCGTCTCCATGGAACACAAGCTCAAGACAATGGCGTCTCCATGAAACACAATAAGCTCAAGACCATGGCGTCTCCATGAAACACAATAAGCTCAAGACCATGGCGTCTCCATGAAACACAATAAGCTCAAGACCATGGCGTCTCCATGGAACACAATAAGCTCAAGAGCATGGCGTCTCCATGAAACACAAGACAGGTTTCTGCCTGCACCCCAGTGTTCCACCCTCCTGTCTACCTGTCACACAGAGTCCCTTACAGCCCATCTGGAGAGAAGAACGCATGCCATGGACAGGAGTACCTGCAAGATGTTAACCATCAGATATTCTGATCATATCACCATGAAGAAGTGTGTTGAACCGTCAACAGCACACATGTCATGGAAAGGAGTACCTGCAAGATGTTAACCATCAGACATTCTGACCATATCACCATGGAGAAGTGTGATGAACCGTCAACAGCACACATGCCATGGACAGGAGTACCTGCAAGATGTTGACCATCAGACATTCTGATCATATCACCATGGAGTAGTGTGTTGAACCGTCAACAGCACACATGCCATGGAAAGGAGTACCTGCAAGATGTTAACCATCAGACATTCTGATCATATCACCATGGAGTAGTGTGTTGAACCGTCAACAGCACACATGTCATGGGGAGCAGTACCTGCAAGATGTTGACCATCAGACATTCTGATCATATCACCATGGAGAAGTGTGATGAACCGTCAACAGCACACATGCCATGGAAAGGAGTACCTGCAAGATGTTAACCATCAGACATTCTGATCATATCACCATGGAGAAGTGTGATGAACCGTCAACAGCACACATGCCATGGAAAGGAGTACCTGCAAGATGTTAACCATCAGACATTCTGATCATATCACCATGGAGTAGTGTGTTGAACCGTCAACAGCACACATGTCATGGAAAGGAGTACCTGCAAGATGTTAACCATCAGACATTCTGATCATATCACCATGGAGTAGTGTCTTGAACCGTCAACAGCACACATGT
>JADBJO010003343.1:7500-10000 GCA_016801955.1 Conus betulinus | reverse complement strand
GAAACAGTACAGGACACACACCCTCAAAGGGCGGGAAGACAGTCTGCAATGGAAAGGAAACAGTACAGGACACACACCTCAAAGGGCGGGAAGACAGTCTGCAATGGAAAGGAAACAGTACAGGACACACACCTCAAAGGGCGGGAAGACAGTCTGCAATGGAAAGGGAAACAGTACAGGACACACACCTCAAAGGGCGGGAAGACAGTCTGCAATGGAAAGGAAACAGTACAGGACACACACCTCAAAGGGCGGGAAGACAGTCTGCAATGCAATGGAAAGGAAACAGTACAGGACACACACCTCAAAGGGCGGGAAGACAGTCTGCAATGGAAAGGAAACAGTACAGGAGATACAGCTCAAAGAACGGGAAGACAGTCTTCAATGAAAAGGAAACGGACCGCTCTTCTCCTTTTGTACTGTACACTGAAACATTCACAGTCGTGAAGTCCACCGCGAAGCATGCATGACCTTCTTTGTCTGTCTGTCTGTCTGTCTGTCTGTCTGTCTGTCTGTCTGTCTCTCTCTCTCTCTCTCTCTCTCTCTCTCTCTCTCTCTCTCTCTCTCTCTCTCCTCTCCCTCTCTTTTTCACTCTGTCTCCTCTCTCTCTCTCTCTCTCTTCTCTCTCTCTCTCCTCTCTCTCTCTCTCTCTCTCTCTCCTCTCTTCTCCTCCACCCTGCCTCTCTCTCTCTGTCAACTTCCCATTCAAGTTACGACGTTTTGTTTGACACTTCTTGCTACCATATGATGAATGACGCCGACGGATCAATATATGTCGTCAACAGTAGGAGAGGCTGTACTGTGAGGTCATCCACACAGCATGAGGCTGTACACAGCTGTGAGCTCATCCACACAACATGTCAGTTAGTCAGTCAGTCATTCCCCTGACCACTGGGGTCGTTGGGGGGACATGATGAGGCAGCCGACGTTTCTCTCCAGGCTCTTTCTGTTTGTAGCTGTCGTGAGGAGATCTGGCATGGTCATTTTGGTCCAGTCCAGGACTGGACACAACTTGTACAATATCAATACATGTCGTCAAGTGTAGGAGAGGCTGTACACATCTGCGAGGTCATCCACACAACATGTGCATTATCAGTACATGTCGTCAACAGTGGGAGAGGCTGCACACATCTGCAAGGTCATCCACACAACATGTGCAGTATCAGTACATGTTGCCAACAGTAGGAGAGGCTGTACACATCTGCGAGGTCATCCACACAACATGTGCAGTATCAGTACATGTCGTCAACAGTGGGAGAGGCTGCTGCACACATCTGCAAGGTCATCCACACAACATGTGCAGTATCAGTACATGTCGTCAACAGTGGGAGAGGCTGCACACATCTGCAAGGTCATCCACACAACATGTGCAGTATCAGTACATGTCGTCAACAGTGGGAGAGGCTGCACACATCTGCAAGGTCATCCACACAACATGTGCAGTATCAGTACATGTTGCCAACAGTGGGAGAGGCTGTACACACCTGCGAGGTCATCCACACAACATGTGCAGTATCAGTACATGTCGTCAACAGTGGGAGAGGCTGCACACATCTGCGAGGTCATCCACACAACATGTGCAGTATCAGTACATGTCGTCAACAGTGGGAGAGGCTGCACACACATCTGCGAGGTCATCCACACAACATGTGCAGTATCAGTACATGTCGTCAACAGTGGGAGAGGCTGCAAACATCTGCGAGGTCATCCACACAACATGTGCAGTATCAGTACATGTCGTCAACAGTGGGAGAGGCTGCACACAGCTGTGAGGTCATCCACACAACATGTGCAGTACACAGCAGTGCCATCAGAACGTCTTTTTGACGCAGTTTGACTAATACCAGTAGCCAACAGAACGTCTCTCTGACGTAGTTTGACTAAATACCAGTAGCCAACAGAACGTCTCTCTGACGTAGTTTGACTAATACCTGTAGCCAACAGAACGTCTCTCTGACGTAGTTAATACCTGTAGCCAACAGAACGTCTCTCTGACGTAGTTTGACTAATACCTGTAGCCAAACAGAACGTCTCTCTGACGTAGTTTGACTAATACCTGTAGCCAACAGAACGTCTCTCTGACGTAGTTAATACCTGTAGCCAACAGAACGTCTCTCTGACGTAGTTTGACTAATACCTGTAGCCAACAGAACGTCTCTCTGACGTAGTTTGACTAATACCTGTAGCCAACAGAACGTCTCTCTGACGTAGTTAATACCTGTAGCCAACAGAACGTCTCTCTGACGTAGTTTGACTAATACCTGTAGCCAACAGAACGTCTCTCTGACGTAGTTTGACTAATACCTCTAGCCAACAGAACGTCTCTCTGACGTAGTTTGACTAATACCTGTAGCCAAATGTCGTCCTGGTGGGGCAGCCTGTAATAAACTGTAGGCGAACGTGGAGGAGGTGACCTCATCTCTCAGAACAATACGTGAGGTAAGCAGTAGGAAACAGTGAAGTAAGTGAATGCATCTGAGCTCTCCTCAACATACATATG
>JADBJO010003343.1:0-2500 GCA_016801955.1 Conus betulinus | reverse complement strand
ACAGAAAAAAAAAATATATATGTTGACCACACTTAGATATGTGCAGAGCACAATAAAAATATGTGTGGAACACAATTAGATATGTGTAGAACACAATAAGAAATATGTGGAGAACACAATTAGATATGTGTAGAACACAATAAGAAATATGTGTGGAACACAATTAGATATGTGTAGAACACAATAAGAAATATGTGGAGAACACAATTAGATATGTGTAGAACACAATAAGAAATATGTGTGTGGAACACAATTAGATATGTGTAGAACACAATAAGAATATGTGAAGAACACAATTAGATATGTGTAGAACACAATAAGAGAAATATGTGTGTTTGGAACACAATTAGATATGTGTAGAACACAATAAGAAATATGTGTGGAACACAATTAGATATGTGTAGAACACAATAAGAAATATGTGGAGAACACAATTAGATATGTGTAGAACACAATAAGAAATATGTGGAGAACACAATTAGATATGTGTAGAACACAATAAGAAATATGTGGAGAACACAATTAAAGATACATGTCAAACAGAACTATGTATGAAAGACTGGTGCTGAGGCACTCTGGAGCTATGCTGAAAACAGAATTGTCCCATTGGAAATGTGTCATTGAATCTTCACTGTAACGATCCTCGTTGTTCCAATACCACAGACATCTTTTCTCATATAACCCAGCAATCCATGATCTGAGGCTTCAGTCTTACAGCACCCTGAACTGCAGCCAGTGGAAGTCTTTGAGGGAGTCTTACAGTGCCCTGAACTGCACCCAGTGGAAGTCTTGAGGGAAGTCTTTACAGTGCCCTGAACTGCACCCAGTGGAAGTCTTTGAGGGAGTCTTACAGTGCCCTGAACTGCACCCAGTGGAAGTCTTTGAGGGAGTCTTACAGTGCCCTGAACTGCAGCCAGTGGAAGTCTTTGAGGAATCTTACAGTGCCCTGAACTGCACCCAGTGGAAGTCTTTGAGGGAGGGGACCAATGGATGGTGAGAAAAATTCACAAACTTTGTGAATAGTATTGTTGGAGCTTTTTCTCATCTGGGAGAAGAAAAAGGGTGCACATTGAAGATAAGACCTGTGTGGGGTTGAAGAGAAGATCTGTGTGGTTGAAGAGAAGACCTGTGTGGTTGAAGAGAAGATCTGTGAGGTTGAAGAGAAGAGACTGTGTGGTTGAAGAGAAGACCTGTGTGGTTGAAGAGAAGACCTGTGTGATTGAGAGAAGACTTGTGTGGTTCGTGCTTCGGTCGTGACTTCTTTGCTGCTGATTTGTTGGTCTATAATCAGGAATCTGTGCACACACGTGCAGTGAAAGAGTCACTCGTGTCCTTTCCTCTCACTGGCCAGTGCTGCTGAGTGCCAGACAACGAAGCAATGTCACGTTCCTCATGCCTTCGTTCAAAAACACCTAAGAACACATCCCACAGATTTTCCCCACAATGATATATAGTAAGAGGGAAAAACCCCATACCATGATAACACGTCCACAGGATTCCCCACAATGATATATTGTAAGAGGGAGAAACCCCAATCCATGACGAGAACCAGAGGTCAAGGACAGACTGGTAGGAGAGGAATCAGAAAGACAGACTGGGAGGAGAGGAATCAGAAAGACAGACTGGGAGGAGAGGAATCAGAAAGACAGACTGGGAGGAGAGGAATCAGAAAGACAGACTGGGAGGAGAGGAATCAGAAAGACAGACTGGAAGGAGGAGGAATCAGAAAGACAGACTGGGAGGAGAGGAATCAGAAAGACAGACTGGGGGGAGAGGAATCAGAAAGACAGACTGGGAGGAGAGGAATCAGAAAGACAGACTGGGAGGAGAGGAATCAGAAAGACAGACTGGGAGAGAGGAATCAGAAAGACAGACTGGGGGGAGAGGAATCAGAAAGACAGACTGGGAGGAGAGGAATCAGAAAGACAGACTGGGAGGAGGAGGAATCAGAAAGACAGACTGGGAGGAGAGGAATCAGAAAGACAGACTGGGGCTGGGCCATGGTGAGAGGATGGAGATGACAGGGCTGTGACTGACGTCATGCAACACACGACAATTTGATTGGCCAAGAAGTCGTGCCAGCTCAGATTAGTTTTGACCTATTGCATGACTTGAGGACAGATGGCCACAGAATGACGGAGATTTATCGACGACTTAGCCCTAAGGTGGCAACAAATTAGCCGAAGACTTCCAACACGTTTGATAGGATGGCTGCCCTTTCCATTAGAGACACGTCTACATCAGACGGCCGAGCAAACTAACGCTTCCACAGCGTCAGTTTCCAGACAGAAGATGGCAGTGGGTTTCCTTGCACTCTTGTTCAACCATCCATTGTTCCTACCACCAGTCCTCATTCCATTCATTGGCTCCCGCAGACTTCTTTTTTTTTTTTTTGTGAAGTTGCAATCTAAAACTATGTAGCATTCCGAAATCAGACTATTTCCCTCCCTGGGTTCACTGTCT
This sequence comes from Conus betulinus, assembly GCA_016801955.1. Classification (NCBI taxonomy): domain Eukaryota; kingdom Metazoa; phylum Mollusca; class Gastropoda; order Neogastropoda; family Conidae; genus Conus; species Conus betulinus. The sequence continues at coordinate 37 of JADBJO010003343.1, read as the reverse complement.
AGCCTGAACAAAGCATCATTCTGGAATATATCATTAA
>JADBJO010003342.1:165000-237500 GCA_016801955.1 Conus betulinus | reverse complement strand
TACCACCCTTGGAGGCCTGCGCTGTGTTGACGATGGGTACAGGCACGCGTAGGACACTCCATTATCAAGGGACATAACTGCTTCTGAACAGAAGTGAATCAGACTACAGGATGCAACTCATAACAGCCTTAAAACTAGTATCCCCATGGGTGTACCAGCCCGTATTTCATGACTGCAGAGCCCACCGGCAAAAGACACCACCCTCCAGCTGCCGAGCACACCCCACAGACCCAACCACCCCTGCCCACGGACAGATGAAGACAGTGCCACTCCAGACACAGCGCCATACGGTCTTACGTGCCATTGATGAACTCGTTATTAATTTTTTGGTGCGAAAATTGCGGGCGCCGATTCTAATTATAGGGCAGTTTCAGGATGTGTCTGAACCTGGTAGAGAATTGGCCGATCCACAATTCCCTTGTAGCTTCTTACAACAAAGCTTGGATTGGACACCACTGGGACTAGTCATGTTCATTGTGTCCATGGGGAGGGGGGGGGGGGGGGGGTGTTAGTTTGCTGGTGTTACGTATTAGTTGTTGGAAAGGTTACACATACAACTGTGGATGAATCGCCTGCGCTATCTTGCCAGTTAACATGTAAAAAAAATAAAAATTATTATTCGCCGAACGAAAGGGACCAACAAATTAAAGAACAAAACTGAACGCGTTTCGACCTCTTTGGTCTTGTTCAGGCAAGACAAACAACGTTCAAGACAAAGAAAAACGAAGAACGAACTGTCGCTTATCTCTTCAAATTGGGCGCAAAATGGATGCGGAAAACGAGTAATGTGAAATAGGTTCCTGATTTCTAGCAGATCCTCAGTACAAACACGATGAATGTTGTCTGCAGGGGGTATTCAGAGATCAGAAGGGAAACACTTGCAATGTACCGCCGTTATTTTTTTTTTCCCTGAAGCACCAAAAATGGCAACAGCGTCTCACTGGTCCCCAAAATTGATCGGGATGTTTATTTGTCGTGCATACTGACTACGTTTTGAGGAACAAAGCCAAACGTATTGAAGTATGTGCGTGTGTGTGTGTGTGTGTGTGGGGGGGGGGGGGGGGGGGGGGGGGGAACCTATGTATAGACAGATAGAGAAGTTTCGATGTATTCAAAATGTCAGTTAATATGTTATTCGATTGCTTTTCTTCCACATATCAGGCCCCCCCTCCCCCCCCCCCCCCCCCCCCCCCCCCCCCCCCAACTTCCCGGGATGTTTATCCCCGTCCACCGTTGGCGAAGTTTACTCAAAAAATAGCTTCAGGAACTCTCCCCAAATCCTGCGAACAGATCGAAAACCAGCCCACGCTCATGGTGCAAGAAAACCTCGTGGGCAGAGTTAACAAATGGTTAGCTTCGTATCCGCGCGAATTGCCATGTGGGTAGCTTTGTGCTAGCGGCGAGGAAGCGAGAGACAAGAGGAGGAAGAAAAGGGCACTAGACAAATTCAAATAATAATAATAAAAAAAAGGCTTCTTTCGAACTCTTCTGATTGATGGAGAGCCAGTCTTCGTTTCATGCACCCATTGCAGGCCGTGACTGCTATTCGCGCGCCATCTGTCGGATAGTTTTTTGCGCGTGCGAGAGAACCCAAAGATACCTTTGCGATCTCTCGCCTTTTCCTAGCTTCACTGGCCCTTAGAGCATTACAATGCTGCCGTTTGCCAGACTCGCAGGAATTTCTAGCACGTGCCATCTTTGACACGCATTCCTTGCTAGGCTAATAACACCTCAGCATACGATAGCTCATACACTCGGCACACAAAACTTAGGTCGATGGACATCATCAACCTGCAAGTAATGAAGCGGCTGCAAATGTCGCAATGTGTTAATTTTTACGCTACACCCTATAGGCTCCATTGTCCTCTCCAGAACAGAAGCAGTAGCGGAATTCGGGAGGAAGAGGTAGGGGTAGAGGGAGCAGGAGTTTTTGTCAATACTGACGTAGAATCGTATACAAAATAGTCCTCAGTCGTCGGAAAATGTAGGCAAGCGATCCTTTTTTCTTTTTTTTTTCTTTCTTTTTTTTGGGGTGGTGGTGGGGGGGGGGGGGGGGGGGGCAGTCGAGATGCAAGGAAGGGAGGAAGTGACAAGGTTGGTTTACGGAACTGAAAGAACCTACAGTGGGCGAAAAAAAAAAATAGTATACGGAATTCACCGCCACTTTTGACCCGGTCAGTTACAGTTATTCAACACATGCGTTGAACAAAAAAAAAAAAAAAAAAAAAAGAGAAAGAAATGTTGATGCCTATTTTTTTCCGCAACGATTCGAAGTCCCTATGTTGGCAAATCATTCAAAATGGATAGATATATGAAATTTAAGAAGCAATGGACAATAGAATCCTTTGATATATTTGTTTCTTTATGTATTTAAAAGGAAAGGACAAAAGAATCCCTTGATACATTTGTTTCTTTATGCATTTAGAAGGAAAGGAAAAGGACAACAGAATCCTTTGACATATTTCTTTCTTTATGTATTTGACAGCAGTCTTCGGCGTCAGATCTTGTACTTTTATTACACGGCATCGTACGATTTTTTTTTTTAAACGGTGTTCATGGCACATGTGGTCATGAAAGGCCGGTACGCGATCTGGTAGGTGCCTTCACCTTGCAGATTCCATATACATCCTAGGGTAAAATGTACAGATGGTACCTGCAGCGCCAACGGTACAGTTCCTAGACCAACATCAATCTTTCACGGGGGAGTGTGAATGAAGCGGCCCACAGAGCTATGACGAATCGACTGTTCTGAGCCTGTGGTGAGCCACTAGCCGGAGACCGTCGCCCGCAGATGTGGCCAGCCAACGCCAAAGACACATTGTGAAGTTATGTGCCGTCCCGAGTTGACACCTGGCTTCATGTGCTTGCACGCTGTCTTGAGACCACGATTCGAATGGAGAACCCGTGCTGTCAGTGCCAGGTTATTGAAAATACCCTGTTGGCAGCGGCCAGACATAAGCAGCAAGACAAAGATGCTTAAGTAGTGACAGAGATACCTGTCCTGTTCGGAAACGTTAGTACTCGACTGATGCAGACGTAGGTGTTCTGTTAACGGTCGTCAGCAGCTTGATCGGTCCATCATCTTATCCGCTATACACACACATACACACCGAACACTGGTTGAAATGTGCTATTCCACTCGGTTGATTTTGAGCAGCAGTCGGGAGCGTTTCAGCTTTACTCGTTCATGCCGCAGATCATTGTGTAAATTGCTGTTCATGTCGACTCGTAGGTACTTGGTATAACTGAATTCATAATTAAATCAACATCGGCGAGATCAGTCAGTATTTTGCAAGAGAGGTATAAAGACGATCTACATCGGTTATCTAAAGCTGATTTGGGGAAGTGAGTTTTTCTGGACACTTCAAGGAATGTTGACGGGAAAAGATTACCCGAACAGTTTCAGTCTGTCAGTATAACGCTGTCAACGTTGTGGACACGTTCGACTTGTAATCAAGACAGTATAACTCGGTCATTAGCTTCCAAGTTGCTACTCTTCCGTGTCGTGATTAACAAATTGCTTGCTGAAAACAGTCACAAAAATAGAAATTGGGATTCTGGTGACTGTTTAATATCTACTGATTTGACAGTCTGAATCGGTTCTGAGAGTCTACCAACATCAATTCCAGTAGAGTACCAAAAGCAGTTCTTTATCTTTAAGATTGTAAAAATTAATTACAGTGAACATCTGTCACTTCTTTGTTTACAGCTTTAAGCTTTGAACTTGCTTGAAAACTAAATTTACTATAAGATACCGTAACAACTTTAGTAGTGGAAGAACAAGATTAGGGGCCCCATCTTCTTTCGACGTCGACCATTCAAAAGTCATTTTACTCGTTGTCTTCGACTTTCTTGTCAGATGAAGTTATGTATTTTTAAATATGTCGTCTCTTATTCCTACGAGGGTTATTTTTTTTTTGTTTTGTTAATTTTGTTTTGTTTTGTTACCGACTTTGTCAGATGAAATCATTGTATTTTTAAATATATCGTCTCTCATTTCTAAGAGGGTTTTTTTTTTTTTTTTGGGGGGGGGGGGGGGGGGGGGGGGGGGGGTTATATATTTTCATGTAATCATGTTCGTTATTTATTTTTATTTCTATTTTTCTTTTTAGAAATCTCCGTTGTTTAAGCTAAAAAGCTGTTGGTTTTGCTCTCTCTCTCTCTCTCTCTCTCTCTCTCTCTCTCTCTCTCTCTCTCTCTCTCTCTCTCTCTCTCTCTCTCTCTCTTCTTTTCAAACGTAGCCCACGTCTTTTCTCTGTCTGTCTGTGTCTATGTCTGTCTGTCTGTGTCTGTCTGTGTCTGTCCGTCCGTCCGTCCGTCCGTCTGTCTGTCTGTCTGTCTGTCTGTCTGTCTCTCTCTCTCTCTCTCTCTCTCTCTCTCTCTCTCTCCATCACTTTAATGGATATGGTATGAGATTCATATTTCAACCTTGTGCACTAATTGTCTGAACAATGCATTACAGGGCCATGTACATTTCTGTTGCAGATATCCACGGCTGTCAGAACTGGAAAATGAAGGCAGTGGGGAAGACCTATGGAGAGCCTTAAAACTCCTAACGCAGGGGCCAAGTGAAACAATCCCCAACCTAAGAAGTCTAAATGTTCCTGAAAACTGGACCAACAGTCCGCGGGGGCATGGTAACAAAGAGCTTTGGGAACCAAACCAGCTACAGAAGTTATGGGACAATAGCAGCTGTGGAGATTGGACCCCGAATGGGCATCTGCACCTCGATCACAGTAAGGCGGACATTAGCAGCACCTATGGGGGGTGGACCCAGAAGGGGCAACTGCGCCACGATCACAGTGAGGCGGACAGCTATGGGGGGTGGACCCAGAAGGGGCATCTGCACCTCGATCAAAGTAAGACGGGCAATAGCAGTAGCTATGGGGGGTGGACCCCGAATGGGCATCTGCACCACGATCACAGTAAGGGGGACAGCTATGGGGGGTGGACCCAGAAGGGGCATCTGCACCTCGATCAAAGTAAGACGGGCAATCGCAGTAGCTATGGGGGATGGACCCCGAAGGGGCATCTGCACCCCAATCACGGTAAGGCGGACAATAGCAGCCATGGGGGGTGGACCCCGAATGGGCATCTGCACCTTGATCACAGTAAGGCGGACAATAGCAGTAGCTATGGAGGATGGACCCCGAAGGGGCATCTGCACCTCGATCAAAGTCAGGATCTATCCGACACCAGCAGCAATTATGGAGGGTGGACCCAGAATGGACAAGTGCCACTCCACCAAAGTCAGGACCTGTTGGACACTAACAGCATCAGTAGAGGACTGAAACAAATGTATCAACGTCTGAAGTTTCAGCTCGACAGACACCTCCCAGAGCGTCGCATTCAAGGGATACCCAAGCAAGGGAATCCTTCGGCAGTCTTTCCTTCCGAACCCCCTTCCCACCGGAATGACATGCAGCCCTTGCGAGGATCAGGACAAGTTCTGTATGGATCACGCGCTGGAAATCCTGCGAATTCTTCCAAACGGAAGACTCGTGGGGAGAGGTTGTTTCAGCTGCCACCGTGCGACTGCTTAAGCAGTATGATGGCAGTAGGCGACTTTGGCGGACCAGGGAGGGCAGAAGGGCTGTTCAACGAAGTAAATGGCATCGCAGCTTTCGGCATCAACCAGGTGGCCATAGCCGACACCAACAACAGCCGTATCCAAATTTTCAAGAACGGCGACTATGTGAGTGGCTTGGCTTCGAAACTAGAGACAGAGCGCAGTTTTGGTACCCCAACAGGGATTGTGTACAATAAGGGCCGATTCGTGGTCAGCTTTCGAAAACCTGTCCCCCACTTAAAGGTGTACAGCCAGTACGGGGAAATCGTGAGCTCGTTCGGCGCCCTGCAGCTTCGCTTTCCTCGAGGACTGGCTGTGGACGAGCAGGGCAACGTCATAGTGCTGGAGAACATGGTTCAGCGGGTCCACATCTTCACCCCAGTGACGGAAACCACCTACAAGAAAAAACTCCTCCTTTGGCTGCCAGCCGGGTTTCCCCATTGATGTTGCTGTCCGTGGCGGGGAAATCTTCGTTTGTGACAACCTGAATCACAACGTCCAGGTCTACACGTACCAGGGGGTTCTGCTGAGGACCATCGGCGGCGTAGTACAAACTGATCATCCCGTCAAGGTGATCGTCAATCACCGCCGGCACGTGATGGTAGTCAGCAACCACGACTGCTTCCACGTCACGGTCTATACACAGGACGGGGAATATCTGACCACGTACAGGAGCGACAAGAAGCACGAAGACTGCCTGACGTGGCCTTTGTGGACAGAACCCGGGACCTTCCGGTCGCTTGCGCCGATGACAAGGTGTACCGCTACCGCATCAATGTGGAGAGATCTATGTAAGGTAGCTGCTGCACCATACAGCACCGACACAGAATGGCTCCAAAAAGTCTGCCTGAATGAATCAGCCTGTCGGTTTATTTTTCTTGTTTCAAATTTGTAGGAATGTGTATATATCCAATCACTTTGCAGTATACTTGAAAACGAAGAGGAGGGGGGGGGGAGAGAAAAAAAGGCAAAAAAAAATAAAATAAAATAAAATAAAAAATAAAAAAAAAAGGTTTATTGAACATGACATTTTAAAACAGTAATATAGTCTTGTATTATCCTTGTGCACATTGGTTTACTAAACAAAACAAAAAAAAAAAAAACAAAAAATGGTGGCGGTGATGGTGGTGGATAATTTAAACAAGTAGCCATGCTGCAAAAAAAAGCTTGTACTTTAGAAAGAAGATAAAACCAACTATGTTAACATATTTTCTTAATCAAAGTTAAGTTTTTTAAAACAATCTATAAACATCAAGAACACCGCATATACGGCAACTCCGTGTCTAGATATTACTGTCGACAATTGCTGGGTATGATGTTGGAGGTAATGGCGGTATGAAGGATGTTGTTGAGATAACCGCCAACTATGTTTATGATACTGGATGTTGTAGTATGGGAAATGATGTTGACATTATTATCGACAGCCCCCAATCTCGCGCACGCACGCACGCACACACACATAAACACACGCACACGCACACGCACACAGACACGCACACAGACACACATACATTGCGTATCTCTTTATAAGAACTGTAGTTATTGCGTATCTCTTTATAAGAACTGTAGTCATTGCTCTTTTGTGTAATTGTTTTTTTCGTTGTAAGTAGTAAATGCAACAGAGCGAAAGTGTCAATACACTAAACGTTTAGACTCTGAAGAAATCCAGACGCTGTGTGTATAAAAGAAAAAAAACACACACCTAAAATTAGCAATTATCGACAGTTGTTGGATGATGTGTCGGTGGGGAACGCGATACTGACATCACTATAGACCGTTGTTGATGGAAGATGGATGTCGTGGCGTGTGTGACATGTTGTTGGTATAACTATCAACCATAATGTCAACTATTGTTGATGACGTTGGGTATTGTCGCTATGACGAAATGTTGACATTACCATTAATAGTTGAAGATGTCGTTCCAAGCTGTACTAGTTTACTTGCACAGAAATGAAGAGAGATATTTCATTTGTTCATTCCTCGTCTGCTGTTCTTAGTTTTTAGATTATTGTTGCCAGTTGAAATTCAACTGCCGTTAAATATTTGTAAACCAGATTGTGTTCTTTTAAGCTTTGGATCTTGCAGTTGTGAAGGTTTGGGATTTATTACGTGTACTGTGCAGTTTTTTTTTTAATCTGTATATTTATATCTGTATATTGAGCCAGGTTAATCAGCTTTTACATTATGAACAAATATGATACGTTTGGCTGTTTTTCATTAAAAGATAAAATCAAGATAACAAATATTTCGCGGCGTATTTTTTCCCTCAGAATGCAAATTGTCTATCGGTGTATACAGTCTTGTCTGCCTGCCTGCCTTTCTGCCCGTCTGTCTGTCTGTCTGTTCCCCTTTCTCTCCTCCCCCCCTCTCTCTCTCTCTCTCTCTCTTTCTCTCACACACACACACACACACACACACACACACACACACACACACACACACACACACACACACACACACACACACACACACACACACACACAGAGAAACACTAGGGTATATATTACTCGCGCGCAAGCACGTGTGTGTGTGTGTGTGTGTGTGTGTGTGTGTGTGTGTGTGTGTGTGTGTGTGTGTGTAAACAAACACCAATGCATACATGATGCTGACAGTCTGAATTCATTACTTCAAAAGAAATGCAGCGAAAGAGAGAGAGAGAGAGAGAGAGATGAGAGAGAGAGAGAGAGAGAGAGAGAGAGAGAGAGAGAGAGAGAGAGAGAGAGAGAGAAGGATAAGCAAAAAAAAAACCTAAAAACGTGGGGAGGGGGTGGGGGGTGGGGGTGGGGGCGTGTTAAGAAAAAGGAAACACCCTCAAGACAGTACCCCATAATAGGTTACTTCAGTAAATGAATGCTGACAGATCGAATTCCACCTTGTGATAACATTCCAAAATGGACAAATACATTTTTTTTCACTAGAAGAAAGCAAACTCGCGTTCAATTTTAGGCTGAACGTTCTGATTAAAAAAAAAAATTAGAAAAGAAAAAAAGAAGGAAAAAAACTGATGTACTACGTATGCAGAATCCATCAGACCATCATTCTTGGACCAGTTTTGTTCACTACTGTTAGAAAAATATTAGAAAAGAAAAAGAAGGAAAAACTGATGTAGGCCTACTACGTATGCAGAATCCCTCAGACCATCATTCTTGGACCAGTTTTGTTCACTACTGTTAGAAAAGGCCTACTACTGATGTCCAAAGTTCGAGCAAAATATTTGCTAATGACGAAAAGATATATAAACTAAATTCATTATATATATATATAGCGTCATACAGAATTACTTGAATAATTTAAAGAACTAGGTAAATGACTGAAATGAATTTGTAACGAATGCAAACAGATGCACATGGGGGGGGGGGGGGGGGGGGGGGGGGGGGGGGGGAGGGACGGCTTTGTACACAATGAAACTGGAAAAGGAATCACATCATACAACAAAGAAAAAGACCATGGTGTTACACTTGATAACCTATGGACCTTCTATGCACGTAATCAATACAAAAGCATACGGATGCTGGGAATAATTAAATAAGCGTTTATTGATGTAGATTAGGATGCATTATTCTCATCATTATGCAAGTATAGAGAAGCTGTGGGTATGATGTGGTACATACCTTGAACACCAGTCCTTGAAAGGAGTACAGAGAAGAGGTAAAAAATTGTAAGTTGTCAAAGCAGACTGACGTCACTAAAGTAAAAAGAGAAGACCTATATAACAAGAGACGCTGACCTCATCGAGACCTTTCAAATCATTTTTTTTTTCCTTCGAGTTATTTTTTCTTTCGATTCATGAAACGGCGCGCAGGGGAAGGCGGGGTGGCTACACATTTAGCGTTCAGTACAACCAATCATAAAAATTGTTTCACCATTTGATTTTTTGAACCCATGGAAACCGCTGTCACCCGAATTTCGAAAAAAGATCGAATGTACTACATATTCTTGTAGGTACAATATATACTGTGCACGAAAAGAAACGCATACTTTTTTCGCTGGAAAATATTAAGGAAAATTTTGACAGAAACACGCCCCGTATAGCAGGGAACTCTGTCCAGTGTGAACATGCGTTTCTTTTTGTGCATAGCATAGTACCAAACCTGGACAGTTCCACTAAATTTCACTAGGCCTATGCAGACGGTTTTCTTATTGATACTTCACGTAAGGCGAAGACCGAAGTGAGAGACTTTAGTCACAGGGATATTATTTCTATCACCGAAAATAATGTACCCATAGTTTCGGCACAGTGCTAGCTATCGTGTCAGCTAGCCCTGCTTCGTTACTCGGGAGTTTTATTTTACCCTCCATGCAGGATACTGAACACAAAGTATGTGCACAGCGTGGCAGAGCATGGGGGAATTGCTTTTGATCACCCTTATTTGGTCGGAGTTGTCTATATATTTTTGCAAAGTTAATAATTTTAAGAGGTGTCGTAAATTTTATTAAGAAAGCAATGAAAAACAAAAATAGTTTAGAAAGAAAACTGCTTAAAATCAAAAGTTTAGAGAAATCCGTTTATACAAAATGTTATCCTAAAAACAATAAGAATAAATATTTGAGGTTGATTAACAATTGAGGAAAAAATTGTAAATTTTACTGTGGTGATGAACCTCAGGTTGTTTTTGTTTTTTTTTTTTCCCGACTGCGATTGAAGAGGACCTGTTGGGGAATCCGACGCGTTCCTTGCCTTAGTATGCCGTGAAAATACTGAAGGTAGCAAGATTTAAGCAAGCACACACACACACACACACACACGCGCGCGCGCGCGCGCGAAAGGTATCAATGGGACGTTATTCGATGAAGGATTAACAGGTGTTATGTCCCTTTAATTTTGATCATCAGTGTCCACGGTTACAGAAAAAAAGCACACGATATAGAACAGAGAATAGGCTTAAACACCATCAAATTAAGAAAACCAGGCGTTTCCGAAATGTTAGTGATAATGCACCTCTAAAAAATGTAGACAACGAATCACAAGACAAAACACGTGCTGAATCGTTAGTCTACGTTTTTTTTTTTTTTTTTTGGCGGAGCAGTATCACTAACATTTCAAATTTATTTAGATTTCCGCCTGCAGTCGTCTCACTTTGCAACTAGATCATGCGTTTATTGCTCCGTCTGCCAAGCAATACATACCAGTTGTGTTGCACCTTTGTCATGTTTTCAATCATCTGCTGAGACTAACATGAGAGATGATGTGGCGCTGCTTTCAGTTTCAGTTTCATTTAGTAGGTGTCACTGAATGCGGACTATAGCCTACATACACGCTACAACTCAATCGCAAAGTATCGATACCATACCACGCACGATTTGAAGCTGATAGATAAAGTAATTAATGACATAGGATGAGAGCATGTAACAAGAGGGTCTTGTGACTACGACTCCGCAGATATCTGATCTACGCATTAGCCCAACGCACTAGAGACCTTGGGTACCCATTTAACATTGGATGTGCATTCTTATCCTTGTATTGCGTGCGTAGTGAGAGTACACGTGTTTGTGTATACGTATGTGCTGCACGCATGCATCTGCACATGTATGTGTACATACATGTGTGTACATATGTGTGCCCGTGTATATGGGCATAGGCTATAGGCCTACACAAGTGTGTGTGTGCCAGCATACATATGTGCGCGCGCATGTGCGTGTGTGTGTGTGTGTGTGTGTGTGTGTGTGTGTGTGTGTGTGTGTGTGTGTGTGTGTGTGTGTGAGCGCGCGCGCGCGCGGGTGTGTGTGTGTGTGTGTGTGTGTGTGTGTGTGTGTGTGTGTGTGTGTGTGTGTGTGTGTGTGCACCTTTGATTATTTGGGGGAAACGAGTGTTCAGAAGATGACACAGCAACAAGAAGGTTAGAGATGTCAAGATGGGAGGCGGTGGGCTGGCAAAGGTGGTGGTGGTGGTGGTGGTGGATTATGCATCTCCATTCACATTTCTCCATGATAATCACGCAGTTTTTAAGAAGCGTGGGAAGTTCTGTCAAACAAACACAAGAACGAACAGTAACCAGTGCAGGCAACCTCGGTTTGACCGGCATGAAAGAAAAATGCTCAAATGTGGCAGGGAATAGTAAACAGCTAATGACAAACATGTAGCTTACGTAGCTCTTTCTCCCATGCAGAAATTAATTGCACGTCCATAACTCTATACGAAGGCTGCTTACCATACCAAATCGCCCGGCAGAAAATTAACAAAGAGCACACAGAACAAACAAGGAGTCATCCCCAGAAAAGGGGGGGGGGGGGGGGGGGGGGGGGGGGGGATTTCTAGTGGTAGAGCGCCGGACTCGTAATCTTGGGGTTGCGGGTTCGAATCTCCGCCGGGCCGTTTCGGTAAAGGGGGATTTTCCCCTCGGAGTTAACATATGTTCTGACTCCATTTCCCATACAGTCCTTCGAATATAAACCGAGGTTCCGTGTGTGAACGCACGCATCTCGCACACACACCATCACCAACTTTCGGAAGAGAAGGTCATTTTGGCCATTGGTATGGATAACACGTTACACATAGCATGCACCTTCCCCGAAGTTGGAGTATGGCTGCCTTAATGGCGGGATTTTAGAAAAAAAAAAGGTCATACACACAAAACTCCACTCTCTTTGTTGGGTAGATGGGATTAATCCTTGCCTCTCTATACAGGGAGTGTCTGCAGGAGTATCATCCTGCGTACGCGAGAGAAAAAAAAAATCCCCAGAAAAAGATTCCCAGTTGCCCATATACCCTGTACCTGGCACATCTACACAGCAACAACGACTGGAGAAATGAACAAAGACAAATTAACATTTATTCAAAGCTGGCATTGCCTTTTCGATCCGGAATGTAGTCAAACAAACACAAGGGCGAAGAGTGACAAATACAGGAAACCTCGGTTCGACTGATATGAAAGGAACTCTTATACGGGGCGGGAAATAGTCATCTGTAAATAACGTACAAGTAGCGGAGCGTTTCTTCCGATGATGAAATTAATTACACCCCCATAACTCCGAACGAATGCTGCTTACGATACCAAATCGCCTAACAGAAGTACTGACACAGGGCAGACAAGGAATCATCCCCAGAAAAAGGATGTTTCAAACTTGCCTTTGTACCATGTACCTGAAACCCCCCCCCCCCCCCCCCCCCCCCCCCCCCCCCCCCCCCCCCCCCCCCCCCCCTTTTTTTTTTTTTTTTTTAATCGTTCTGTGTGGTTTGTGTCGGGCTTTGCTAGGCAATATGACACAGGACAGACAAGGAATCATCCCAGGACAAGGATGTTTCAAACTTGCCTTTGTACCATGTACCTGACACTTTTTTTTTTTTTTAATCGTTCTGTGTGGTTTGTGTGTCGGCTTTTTTGCTAAGCGATATGGTATTGTTATCAGCATTAGTTTGGAATTATGGGCGTGCAATAAGATCCTTTAATGGGAGAAAGAGTTACGCTTTCTTGTTGTTGTTGTTGTTTGTTTTTGTTTTTTTTTCTTTTTTTTGTTACTTACTATTCTCAGTCTCAATTTACATTACCTTTCATACCAATCAAACTAAGGTTGCCTGTCTTTTTGGCTGCTGTCCCTGCATTTGTTGTCTGCGTTCATTTCTCCGATGGATGTGCTGTGTGTACGTTTTAGGTACAAGTACATAGGCAAGCTCGGACTTTTTATCATTAATATTATTATCATTATTTTTATAATCATCATGAGTAGTAGTAGTAGTAGTAGTAGTAGTAGTAGTAGTGTTCTTATTGTTATTTAATGAAATGAGGGACAACTGCTTGTTTTTAGTTTCTTCATAGGACAAAGAGTTACGCTTTCTTTTCCCTGCTCATTTAAGATTTCGTTTTATACTAATCAAACCAAGGCTACCTGCTTTTGTTACTGTTTACCCCTGAGTTTGTATGACTATAGTCATGATCGAAAAAGCGGTGCCAGTCTTGAATAAACATCAATTACTCCTTTCTCAAGTTGTGGTACTGTGTATATCAGTCAGGGTGCAGGATATATTGCCAAACTTTGCTCCAGGGGCCAACATGCTGAGTCGCATTTTCTTTTTTTTTACATGCGCGCTGGTGACCTACTCATTTTTAAGTGAACCGCTTTTTTAGAAAGAAGAAGAAGATATGGGCAAGCTTGAAACGTTTTGTTTTGGGGAGAGACGACTTCAGGTTTGTTTTGTGTGCTTTGTGTTGGCATTTCTGCTCGGTTTTTGAGTGTTGTAAGCAGCATTCGTATGGAGTTATGGGCGTGTAATTAATTTCATTATAGTAAAAAAAAAAAAAATTCATGTGACGACGTGGGAATAAGTTTGTCAGCTCAAGTGGTGTCCTTATGACCGCAGGGAATGTTAAGAGACTGACTACGACGACGACGACGACGACGACGACGATGATGATGATCAGATTGAGGTTTGTTCAGGGAATAGAAGGATATAAGAGCAGCATTTGTTGTCTGTGAAATGCGCTTCCCTTATGAAGTATACTGTTAAGCCTTTGGTAAGATTTGGGCATTTTCGAATTTTAGGGTTTTTGAGGGGGATTTCAAATGGTTGTTCAGTTATTTGTGAGTTTCCGTTCGTTTTGGGTTGCAAGATCAAACGAAAAGACAGATGCGTATGAATATTTAATCTAATAATGATTTTTATAAATAATAATATTTCAAATAGTTACAACATAGCGTATTTTCGGATTACACTTTTAACAATTTGAAGTCTCTCTATATATGCAATTTTAGACGGCAATATGCGAAACTGACTGCAAGATTTGGGCGATTTTTTTTTTTTTACCGCTAGTTGCACATTTAGCACTACGCTGATGGTCGTCTTGTTTATATTTGATTATTTAACTTCCGGCACGCTCTTAGCGGAGAAGGAGCACGTGTTGCTGGATTCGTTCAGCTCATTACTTTACTGAAGAAAGCAGAGAACAATGAATAGCATCGGAAAAGACTGTTTAGAACTGAAAAAGGCATACGATACTTGTTTTAACAAGTGGTTCACTGAAAAATTTTTGAAAGGCGTCAAAGAAGACTCGTGCGCTCCTCTCTTCCGTGTTTATCAAGACTGCGTGAAGGTAATCTTTGTTTTCATGTTTGTTTTTGTTTTTTTTTTTTTTTAATTTCAATCCACTAATCAAGAAATAAACACCACCATCAGAGAAAGCAAAGAATTTGTTCAAAAACGGTGTAAAAAGTATCTCAATCCGACATTTGAGAAGAATCATAAACGATTCTTCACTTGTGCATCTCTTCACTACTTATTGCAATGAAAAGTTGGTGAAGAAATACTCATCATAGGTAATGACTGAATGGTGTGAAAATTTAAAGATCTGTTCAGACTTCATGGGGTTAAGTATTGAAAACTAAGTAAGGCCACTTTCATGCCAGCGCAAGTCAAGTTGTTTCTGTGTTCTTGCCTCTATACTTGAGTATAGTGTCGTATTCATCATAATCAGGTGATTTCATTCTCAGTTTTCTTGCACATACAGTACAGTATTTAATGATAAAGTTGACTGATCAAAGTTGATACTGATAGTCAAGAGCGTCAGGCAGTTGAACGGGATAGATGACTCACTGTATGAAGCCCTCATTTACATACACGTATGCCTCTGTGGAAAATGAAAACATTTCTGTGCGTCATCTTTTGTTTTGATGCTCAGTGTTTACCTTGCTCTGTCAGGAGAAAGATATTAACTTTGATACTGTCAGTACTGTCTTATATGGTTCATGCGTTGCTGAAATTGCCATGGTTATTTAGCAGTCACAGGTTGCAAAATTTTTGTAAGAACACTATTGTGTACTACTAGGGTATTTCACTTACGTGAATATGCACATGTTAGATGTGGCTTTGCAAACTACAGTGTACTAGTTAAGTTGAGTGTGAACTTTTTTTTTTTTTTTTAAACAAGTGTCTGATAACATCTGGCAATAAAAAGACATTAAATAAACCATTGAACTGAACTGATTGCACACTGTTTTGGTGCTATGATTCATTACTCATGGGTGTCAGTATGTCAGATTCATTCAAGATGATTTGTCAAAGAAATATTAGTGCATTACATTTGATTTTGTATTTCTCACCTTCCCCTAGCCCCCACCCACACAAGATGTATTAAAAATGGGTATCAATGAACACCCTTACGGTGACTGAATGGCAAGGCAGTATCTCCTCTGGTGGGTTTGCCTTATAAACAGATCAGTTTAACTGTTGCATTTGGACAATATTGGTGGTATTGTGATGAGGCAGATCTGTGTGTTCAGCTAGGAGAGAGAGAATAAGCAATAATGGTGATACTATGATAAAGCAGATCTCTGTGGCATTCATTGAAGAATGCTGGTACTGCGATAAGACAGCATGGGAATGACACAGGGAAGAAAGAGACACACAAATATAAATTATAATTCCCAAGAATAATTAGTTTAAAGAACATAAGTTTTGAAATTATATACTCAAAAGTGTGACTGTGCATGCTTCTTAATTCTGCAATGTTTTTGTGTATTTTTATAATGATAATTCGGGACAGTGGAGTATCAATGAAGAATATAATGTGTATATGTGTATGTATATATATATATATATTTTTTTTTTTTTAATATTTTTACAGAATGCCATCAAGCAGAAAAAGCTGGACTTATGGGAAATGGAAAAAGAGGTGCTGGACACAGACAGGGAACAAAAGGTACCTATGGGCAGTGGAAAAATAACCCTTCAGCTGCCTAAAACAAAGAATTTAACAGATTTTTAAAGCTAAATTGATGTGCCTTTCTACCACCTACCTGAAGTATACTATTGGTTCCTTGATGATTGGACTGCCAGATTCCACACTGCAAGATGCTTAGGACAACAGGACTGTTAATAAGGATAGGTGAATTTTGATATCAGGACACACTGAACTTTCCTGTTTGCTGCCTTGGACAGGTAGGACCCCTGGATCTGTTCTGATGGAAAGACCGGAGGTACCTGTGTTTTCTTTTAAACACATATCAGGGAGAAAAAGAAAGGATTTGGTGGGATAGACCAAGGGATATAATTTGCCCGAAATAAAGTCAGTTATTAAGTTACTGTGTGTTTTGACTGGAGGTGGTTCCCTAGAAATTTACGTAGGGGATGCTCCTTCTGATTTTAAAATCTGCTGTAACTTGTGAATGTGTTTTTTGTTTCCTTTTTTATGTGTGTGTTTGTTAGAATGTTAAAATGTACCACAGATCCTTGAATTATACCATGAACCAGCTGAAGATCTCTTGAATTTTCCTGGGGTCAAGTGAGATTTGTGTAGATCCTGTTAATGCATAATAACTTAAAAAGCAAAATCTAAGATGAAAAATAATGCTATGACATGTTTTCATGAATTTTTCCAGCATATATGGTTAATACATTCTGTCTCTCTCACCTCCCTTCTCACGTTCTGTAAGTGTCTTGTCTAAAGAATTTTTTTTTTTTTTTTTTTTTTTTTTTTTTTTTTAAAGAAATGGGAAGAAAAAAAATGCAGTGGCTGATGTAGTGTTTAAAGGATAGAGGGCATTGAATTGCAGTTAGATGCTATGGGTATGTCATATGGATATGCCTGTAGTGTGGCCTTGAACTGACGAACAAAGAATTCTGCAGTGAACTGCAGAAACCGACAGACAAGTTATGCTTAAAGTTATGTTTCCCTGACCTTATGAACAAAAACAGACAGGTGGAGTGGTTTGATTGGTCGATATATTTTATATTGTTTGCAGGACTGTTGTTAGATACTCTGAAGAGTGAAGGTTGCTGTAGTATGATGGATAAATGGTACATCAAACATACATGGGGAAACAGATATTTTTTTTTTTCTTTACATTTTGTGTAATGCAAAAAAAACATCAAGTCAAGTCAAGTCAAGTAAACTTTATTATCTCAATTTGAGAAATTAATTTGTGGTCGCACACATTCACAGCAAATAAACAATAATTTTGTCACATTACCCATTTTCTCACATATGACATACATTCATATAAAGGAATTTGGATTTCAATTAAACATCTCCTCGGTTCAAAAATCAATGGACCAGGGAATAAAACTTTGTTTAAAGTCTGACACCTTGTGTGGTTGTTGTAAACATTGGCTGTAGGCATGTGCTTTTTGTTGTTGCAAACATTTACTGTGGGCATGTTGAGGTGAATGCATTCAGAGTGTTGGAGAAAGTGCAAGAACTTGTGGGCGTCTCACTAAACATGTTAACATTGAGACACAAATGGTTCTGCTTCCGTTTCTTTTTTCTTCATCATGCAGCGCATAATCTGTTGATTTGATTTACTGCAAATTTAAAATGAATTCAATATTGATTTAGGTTACAGTTGTAAAGAAGTGAACTTGCCAGCATAGACATGATGGACTAGCGATTCACCCTGTGAAGGCTCCCAAGATCAACGGCTGGCTATGGTAGACGATTGCAGACTTGATGCTCTCTGTCATGCATCTAAGTGATACAGCATCACTTTTCAGTGTGAGTTGATGATTGCCCTAGTGCTTTAAGTGTTGAAAAGAAAATAGACATTAAGTTGTGAATGAGAAAATAGATTGGCTTGTTGATCGGTTGATTGGACGAACATTCAAGTTTTGGTTGTCCCAAATAAAGCTTGGGTGGCTAATGGAATCTGATCTGAGTGCATGCATGTTCCAGTTTGTGTCTGTGTGAAGTGTTTCTAGAATGGGTGTGTTTTATTTGGTTCATGTGTGAATATTGTCAGTGTTGTATGACCATACTGGTGTATGTGCACATGCATTCTTGTGTGTGCATGCATACCATGCTGTATATGAGTGTGTACAAACTTGCATGTTATTGCGGTGTTGAAAAACATCTTATTAAGAGGCCTAATGCTACAGATTTGTTCTCATGTGTTATTTAATAATTGTTGAAATGTTTAGAGAATAGATTTAATTTCTTTTAATGGTATCATTGTTATAAAAATGGTGTGCTATTCAAGGTCTCGTTTACAGCAGTTATTTGCATTAACTGGTAAACAGTAAAACACCATTTGCAAAAATGGAATACATAATTTCTTTTTGAGCTGGTGGTCCCTGTGATTGGTTTTATTTTGCCGAGGAATCACGGCTGCATTCGAGTAAAGGTTGCATCAGTTGTAAAAACAGATCTGTACATTTATTTCCAAGAGGCATGTACACACACTTAAATCAGATTTCAATCCATCACATTGTGTCTAGTGGCATTTTTTTCATTGGTATGTATGTTGACTTGATGTACACTCTTCATTCTGAAAAAAAATACAGCTGCAGTCGGTAGACAGTAAATCTTCCCTGGACTTAGTAAGATCTGAATGTGCTATCATGGAGAAAAATACTGACAAAAATCATTATTTTCCTCTTCAACTAATGAGCAAAACCAGATGGAGTTGAAAGTGTAAGTGTTGGAGTCATTTATTTGATTGTGATGTATTTTTTTTTTTCACAAAATCAAAACGTGCAGTTATAGTGACAAAAGCACTTGGGTTGAGATTGGATCCTTTCCAAAGAAAATTGAAATGTTCTGTTCAAAGACTTCAGAATTTAAATGTACCATTTGGTCATTTGCAGGGCAAAGTAAAATGAACTATTCAAATGACTTTGATTTACATGTGTCTCACTCACAGAATCCTTTGCAGGGAAAATCACAGTATTCTGTTCAAAATGCTCAGGTTTAAATGGTCAGTTGCGTCCTTTGCCATGTGCATCTTAGCAGAAGTGTCACTTAGATAAAACTGCAATGTTTTGTTGAAAACGCCTTACCCACTAAGCCATCTATCCAGTTTTGGTGCGCTGGGATTTGCATATCATTACATTATTGTGATAAACAGTGATCGTTGATTGAGATCTTCAATTTCATTTGGTACAACTTGTAATGTGTGATGTACATATCAGCTGCTTTCTGTTTTTCCTGTCTCAGTCCATTCTGTAGAAATCAAAATCAAACAAAAGAAGTGTTGTTCCATGGCTCTTTTTTTCCTACAGGGTAAGGATACAAGGATAGTTAACAAAACGGCTATATCAGTTGACAGAAGATGTAAACGTAATACTGTTGTGAAGAAAACTGATCACATTCAGAATTCCAGAGCAATCTGGAGCTCTTGTCTCACCATCACATAATGCTAGTAATGGTTTTCTGTCATGCCAGTCTTACTCCCTTCTTGATTCAAGAAGTATTTTGTTTGTGTCATTGTCAGTGCCATATGTATACCTATATTAGTTGTGGTTAAAGGGGCCCCACAACGGGCATAGCATGAGTCAGTCTGTTTCTTTATTGCTCTGGTCTTCTCTTACCCTTCACTCTGCCATGAGGGATAATTTGAATAATAGACTTGATCTTTACATGGTACTGTGTTAGTAGGGAGTCCATGAAATTTCACTTTTGTTCACCTAACTGGATAGCTCAGCCTGTGCTAGTCTTTAGCACAGTGAGTTACTGATGATGTGATCTTTGAATGTTGTGCCTTGGGTCCTATAAAAGCACCTCATTTCTGCTGCCTGCATCTTCTTTTCTGGCATTACTGTCAGAGCCCATGTGACACGTTCATAGTGCTACTGGATGAAGATGATCAAAGCATGCAGGACTCAGAGTTCGGCTCCGAGTCCTACTCTTCCCAGTGAGCTTTGGTTTTGCCAGAGACACTGAGTGATGCAAATGTTGTTTTCAGCAGCTTTTGGGTTTGAGCCTTGATCAGAGATTTAGGAGGAATGCAGCTTTAATGTTCTTAATCTGAGTCTCTTTGTTTCTAGTTTTTGGTGATGGTTGGCTGTATTTGAGGTTATGTCTCTCTCTGATGGCCATCAGCTTGTTTGTTTGTTTTTGAGCTGATCTCTTTGCTATGTATGTTGACGTGATCTGTGCCATTGCAGTGTATAAAGAGAATGTTTTTTGTTCTAGGAGTACATTTTGTATACAGTTTTGACTGGAACATGTTTTTTGTTCTAGGAGTTGCAAGGAGTGTGTGTATATTTTTCACAGTTTTGACTGGAACATGTGTTTTGTTCTAGGAGTTGCAAGTATGTGTTTTATAAATCCTTCTGGTTTTTTTTGTCTTTTGCTATTGAAGATGCATTTTGTTTACTTTGTTCACCTTTACCTTTAACCTGTGCACATATTTTGCTCAGTGTAAGTTGAACACATTTTAGGATACAAAATCACATCTGTGCTTAAATTTTGCTTTTAGTTCTAAATTTGTTCAGTATTGTGCCACAAAAACACCCCAAAGAAAGAAAAAAGTTTCAAAATTTACCAAGACACAACAGTAATGATGAAGTTGTAACCAACGACACACAAAAAAAGAAGACACCTATGATCAGTAGAGTAAAGCTAGGATCCTTCATCACATTTGATTTGTTCATATCGGCATGAAATCAAATTCAAACTCTTCATCAGCCTGCCCCTGTTTGATAGTTTCAGCTTTAAAATGCTTGTTCTTGCATCAGGTATTATTTCCTCTGTTGCCTGGTCAAGTCTACAGAGAAATCCACAGCCGTTTCATTTCACCATTCCAGCAATGAGTCAAAATTAAAACCCTAAAAAGAAAATTAAGAAATAACATGTACTTTACAAACTAAAATGTAAATTATTGGTAGATCTTCTTGTCCTTCTGGTAACAAAGAGCCTCAAGGGAATCTTCTGTGTATGTAATGTGTTGACTGTGTCTTTGTCCTATGGGGTTTCAAAGTGAAAAACGTGGAATTTGAATGTCTGCTGTATGTCCAGACAGCAGCAGAAGCTGAGCAGAAGGGATGTAGAGGCTACATGTTCATAATCATGTATTTAATGGTGTGTGAGTCTAACTGGTGGCACAGGTGTGCTCCATTGAATCTGAGTGCTTGTTGTCTTTCTGTTCTTTTGTGAAACTAATCGAGAATTTTTGGAACTTTTTTTGACATTCCACCTGTTTCCGTTTCAAACATAAGGATACCACCCTTTTTAAGACCAGATGATTATTTTTGTCACTTATGCTGTGAGAGTAAAACAAGGATCTGGCATCTTGAATTTATAAACTACAATTTTGTGTTGTGTTTACAAGTTGTGGCACAGCCAGGCTGTACAGGTATGGTTTGCTGTGATTGATATATCCATGTTCCTTAGCAGATGATCGAACACTTTTGTGCATATTCTCCACCGTGCTTTTTCCTTTTTGTACATCTTCTGTCACTCATTTTCTTCTAAATCACACTGTGATAGGATGAATGGCTCTGTTGTTAATAATTTTATATATATATATCTAATATATCATAGACAGTAATGGTTTTATTGTCCAGACTCTTTCAGCTGCTGGGAGCGGTCCATTTTTAGCGTTGGGTTTTCTTTTATTCCTATATAATATATATATATATATATATATATATATATATATATATATACAAGGATATATATCATATACATGAAATATGTGTGTATTTACATTGATCAAAATATTGACTGACCTCGTAGGACATATCATGGCTATTGACCATGGCTATTGACCACTGCTATTTTAGAATGTTGGAGGAGCATTTGTACTATCGATTACTGAAGGTCAAACTCTGCAGTAAATATGAGAAAGACCTAATTTATTTCTGCACTGAGCAGAAACAAAATGGAGAAGAGATGCTGACCCAGAAACCATAATGCATGACATGAAGCATGCCATTTCCTGCCTGACTGACACTTGTCGCCAGCATTATCATGATACATACTGTGTGCACTGCACACATATTTCAGACTTAGTTACCAGTGCAAATAAACTTAAAGTATAACATCTGAGAAGTGAGTATTGCAGTGTTATCTAACATACGCACACTCACTCATGACAAACTGTAATCTTGTCAATTGGAATAGTAACTGAAATTTCCAGATTCAACCAACTGGGGTGCACATGTATCAAATTATGAGTATCAAACGGCTGGGCATCACATTGGGTCCCATCATCCGGCACAGAACTCCTTTCGGAAAGGAGTCAAATGATGGAACCATGTTTACAGCTATCGTCAGTGCCTCTGGGGTTCCTGTCTGAATGTACAAAAGAGAAAGCATGTGGACAGTTGCAACAGGGAACTCAAGCAGCTGAGTCAGTTTGTCGGCAACATGAATACCTCGAGTCAGTCAGCACTTGCAGATGTCAGATGGCATTGAAATCTTTGCTGGGCACTCCTCCAGTGTTGTAATCCTATACCAAATAGCTAGACATTGGCAACGCCACCTGCATAATCTGTCAGTCTCTGGGTATATTCAGAATAGATTATAAGGTTGAAATACCTGATTTTATCACCTCATCTGCCTCGGAGCAAATTGATATTATTTATTGACTTCCACATAGTGCATGGTTTAGAAGATGTGCAGTTATTGTTTTTATACAGTTGTTTCATGTGATGTTCGGGGTCTACTGTTTATGTACCTTTTCCTTATCTACCTCGCGTTTTTTTTTTTTTTTTTTTTTTTTTTTTCTTTTTTTTTTTTTTCTTTAATAATCACAGTTCTTGGTTCTAAAATTTGTGGTCCATAAAATCAGTTTGCCCTCATATCGGTCATGCCAAGAAAAAAATTGATTTTTTTTTTTTTGAACGTTTTCTCCTAGATAAAACAACAACAAAACAAAAAACCTCACTTAAAAGTCTCTTACTCTGTTAGTAGTTATATATATATATATATATGCTACATGAAAGGAAGGGAGAAACTTTAACATTACTACGAATTTGAGGGACAGTATTTTTTTTACACAATTTTCAGTGGTCAATTGGATGTTCCAAGACCTACTTTGAATGGCTGCAGTTCAGCTCTGTTAGCTTTCACACAAAACATTTGTCACCTTGTGTTATGAAATAAGTTAAAAAAAGTGTCCAAACACTGCAGATTAGTGGGGAAAACATAGGGGGCTCCTGAACTACCATTTTTGTAGAACTGTTTGTGTCCCCAGTTGCAGGTAGATAAAATGAAAAGTGTATGGTCATAAAAATGTTGATTTTTTTCTCAAATCAATATATCAGCTAGCTGTGTGATTTGAATGTTATTCCATGTATCTCATCAAGCTTTTTACTCTTCAGGGAATGAATGCTTGTCTGTATTATGAAATATGTTATTCTGTTGTTAACATTACTCTTACAAAACTATGCATATTTACACACATGAAGTGATCACTAAGCATGGTGTCACATCTTGTCATTTGTTACCCATTCACTGCTGCTAAAAAAAAACTCTTGTATGCTGCTTTCAAGAACATATGCTGAATTGATCTTTTCTTTTACATTGGCATTGGTAGTTGGTCCCATTTAAAGAGTTCCGATTTTTGTCCATGTATCATCAGTGTGATCAGAAGCATTCCTAGTGTCTTGTTGTTGTCTAAAATGAAATATTTTTTGAGAACTTTTTTGTAGAAACAAGGATTTTCTGGGTTCTGGATTTGCCTTTTGCAGATATCATTCTGAAATATTTTTTTATTTTTGTGTCCTTTTTGCAATGTTATAGTTTATTCGAGTTTATCACATCAAATTTTGATGAATAGAGGGAGAGAGGTGAGAACGCCTCACTAGTAGCATGAATGACTAACCTTAAATGTCTCTGAAATCCTGGTGGTTCCATTACAGTGCCTGATAAAATTTTTTCTGCCCATAGTCATGGTTTTAAAAGTGATATATTTCAGTTCCAGAATTGACAAGGTGCGGAATATAACTCTAGATTTTAACTGTACATAGTTTTGGATTTAACATACTTTCAGTCTTGATATTATCTACATTGTTGTCCAGGACGGGGGAACCATGATGGTATTGCTTTAGTGAATTAAGTGTGTGATGTATTAGTCAGGCTTAACATGCCAAAGTTATCTCTGTGCCCATGCATGCATGTGTGCTCTCATGCACCCACAAATGTTCCACTCTCCTTGGGAACGGGTGACACACATTCACTTCTCTCTCTGACTTGACTGAGAACTAGAATTATAGGTTTTTTTTCTCTATTCATAACTACACATGAAAAATCTGAATGCACAGAAAAAAATGTATATCAGACCTGTTTACCCATACAATTTCACCATTTTTTTGTACACATGTTTGGTGAAATATACAATGAAGACGACGAACTGAAAAGAAACACGTCGAGAAAAATTTTAGAGACAGAGTTCTTGAGTGGTAATTGCACTTGCAAAGTCTAACCATGGCGGAGGTTTTTCACCAAAAAGCAACAACTCTTGCAAACTTCCGCGTGTGAAATAAACATTGGGCGTATCTGTTGCTTCAAACATCGAAAAATCTGGCGAAAGAGCATGCAATCATGTTCAAGTATGCTGATGAATCAGGTTGGAAAGTAATTTGTATTAGAAAGAACCAATTTCACCGTAACCTATGCAAGATCAGGTGGTTACAACGAGGAGGAAGATGGTTCTCCAGCGTGATGGCAGGTGCCCCTCCCTTCCACCTTCCACTTTATGGAAATTTGGAACTTTGTATGCACACTGTAGGGAATAATGCTCAATTTCTTTTAAAAGTACACCAGAATCAGTTTTGGTTGAACAGGCCTGAATATTACTAGTAATGGAGTATTCCACTGCTGTGATACAAACAATGCATGTTTGCCGCAGCGTGGTTTGAACTTTTTCCGTGGAGTACACCTATCATGCAGAAAATGTTCTTATTTTGGATTTGGAAAACTGTTAGTCAAATTTCAGGGTAAACAGGTCTGGCATATAATCAAAACACAAAGAGATCAATATTTCTTAATCTCAGGTTATATACTGCAAAAGGTTTCTTACTTGGCCAGGTTTCCACCCACACACACACTTGCACACCTTGCCACAGTTCTCTAACAGGTCACTGCAAAATGCCTCAGCACTAGGTGATGGTGACATCTTGGGTTGTCTGGCACCAGGTTCAGCATTGGTTCTCTCTGGTCATCACTGGGGACTCTTCTTTAACGTAGAAGTTCTCTCCTCTTTTCTTCTTCCCCCACCTCTGAGTTTTGGACTTGGTCTTTCTTCTCTTTTTGTTTTTGATGCCTATCTTGTGTTATGAAATCTTGCTTTCACTTCAATCGCGCAGATCATGTTCTTTCAAACCCCAGTCTGCCCTCCTCACTTTTCTCTGTCCCTCATGTCCTGTTGTTGTTTGTCTCTCTCGGTTCTTTCTTTCTTCTCCTTTTCTCTCCAACGACTAGTTTACATAGGGATTTAAACAATCACCCTTAGGTCATGCCCTTATCCACATTGCCTCTCCACCACCATGTTCATATTCACATTGAATTCCGCTTTTGTCACACTCACCAGCAATTCATTTACATTTCCTGCATAATAGCCAAACAAACAAACCACTTCTAGCGAAATGGACATCAAACTCTCAACAACTTCAGGGTTCACTTTCACACAGTAATAATCTCCTAGAAAGCTTTAGCCATGTTGTCCACACGCAATTAGACCAGCCAGACAATAGCATCAGTGCTGTGGCTGACAGCAATACCAGCTGAACAAGCTAAAGACCTCAAACTGCAAGTGAATGGCTTTGGTCTGTTTGCCCTTACTAACAAACTTGATTGAGTTAGTTCAGAGCACTATGCTTCATGCTTTGAGGTCTAAGTGGCTAATTGGTCTATTCTTGACAATTGAGGAAAGGTTTGAACTCAGGAGTCTTACTTGCCATCAGTGATTACAGTCACCTGACAAAAGTAACCTGTTCGCTTTTACCTCCTTAACTGTAGCTTGAAGATCTGCCTCAGGTGAAGGCCTAAAAATCTAATTGTCTGATTATCCACTTCTGCCAAAGCTCAAATCACTGTCGTTTAAAAAACACTCTGTGAGAGAGATTGCTCCCTTGATAGTTTTCAGTGGGGCTATGAACATGACTGTTACTTCTACAAGATGAAGTCCGAGAGATACTGCTTTATTCCATCATTAATCTTTGTTTACATTGCACTTGGACATGTGCAAACTAGGGGGTAAATCAATTGCTGTTTGGAGCTTATCCACAGAATGTACCATTCTGCAGTGGTGTCTATTGGCCTATTTGGCTTTGCCCCAAGTAGCTGCTGTGTCACTTTTTTTTTTTTTGTTTTTTTTTGGTTTTCCTGATGGCCTATATTGGCAGATGGTTTACAAACAGCGACTCTTTTCAGAATGAATTCAATGTTTATTTTCTTTTTTTTTTGTTGGTTTTTTTGTTTTTTTTTGTTTGCCTTTTGTTCTGTTGTGAAGTGGAGCTCCAAGTTCCCATGAAAGACACAGCAAAATCAGTGGCAAGCTGATGTCAGTTGCCTTAAATTCAAGAAGAAGAGACAGGTACAACATTGTGCTGTATTTGAGGTAAACAAAACAATCAAAATCCCTAAGGATTCCTGTGAAGGCGCAACAGAATCATTGGCAGGTTGATGTTAGTTGCCTCACACTCAGCAAAAAAAATAAGTTGATAACTGATTACACTGTGTATGTTTGATGAACAATCAGTTGAATACAGTCTTTAATTAAGCCTTTTAAGGGCCCTTGGGTGAAGTTGAGTGGAAACTGGATCTGCTGAAAGTTAAAACCAAGAAATACTGTTTACTGTGACACAGAAGGAGGAAAAAAAAAGCTCGACACAGGATTGTTTTTCCTTGTTTGCTTTCTTACACTTCTGTGAGCAAGTCAATACATGAATGACAACAAATTTTCCCACCAGGGGAAGTAAGTAATAGTAAATGGACTGAAAGTTCCTCAAGATGCACTTTGTTTTTGGTATGGGAAGCATGAACTATCAACATTTTCATATTTCGTGAAAATTCATAGTGCAAGCAGAAACTTTACAGTGTTCATCATGTTCAGTGTGAAATGTGACCATTTTTCTGAATGTGGCCTGGATTGGCCCTTTTATCTAAGTCCACATCAGAGGTTGAGAGAGTGTGTGTCCTTTGGTCTCATTCCATCTTTCCTCGAAGTTGTGTTAAAACTGGTTCAGCAGTTTTTGTGTATTGGTACCAACAGGCACAGGGGAAAACACTACTTTTTTTTTAGGAATTAGTTATGACTGTAAGAAACCCATTTTTCGTGATGGGTGTGCAAATCAAGATTGATAGTGCACAGGTTCCCATCAACAGTCTTGTGATAGGGTCTCAGTGATCGTGTTTGAACTTGTCATTCTTTTCTAAAGTCTCCTACACTTTCTCTCTGGTCACAGTTTTTTCATGCCCTATGTGTGTGTGTGTGTGAGAGAGAGAGAGAGAGAGAGAGAGAGAGAGAGAGACCTGGCAGCTAGGTAGTGAAACTGCTCACACTGAGTGAACATTGTCTGTCTGTTCTGCAGTGTCTGTTTGCCCATATGTTTTCTTCTTCTCTCCTGTCCTTTCTTCTTCTTCTTAGACATTTAAATGTTCTGCTTTTTTTTTTTTCAACTTCATGTGTTTTTGCAGCCTGAGTCTTTTGAGAGAACATGTTGATGCTTAGCAAGCTATATCATTTTTCTTAATATGAGCTGGATATAGACAATTTACACATTAATCTTTTAATGATTTTATGAGGAGAACTTTGTTTAAACATTTATAATGTACATTTATGACAGTGTTTGGGGAATGATGCTAAAATACATACTAGTGATTAAAAAAAAAAAAAAAGTCTCGTCCATTTCCATTTCTGTCCTGCGTCTCTTTAGAGTTTGCAAAGATATGAAACATTGAATGTTGTATCTGTTTTTGGAATCATGTTTTACAGTCAATAAACACATTATTCTGTTAATCGTGATGTGTGTACAAATGGTTTTGTGCATGTGTGTACAAATGGTTTTGTGCGCGTGTGTAAATTTGGTAGGTTTCTCATTATTTGATGTCAAGATTAGAGATACACACAATTTTTTGGGTTTTTTTTTTTCTTCATATATTTTGTAAATTTCTTCAACAAAAAAAAATCTTTTTTAGCTTTTGATGAGAGGGCATTGTATGCATTTTCCTTTTTTTTTTTTTTTCTCCCCCCCCCTCCCGACTCAAAATGAAATGGTGATTCCCATGATCAGCAACCAGAACTCTAAAGACAAACATGCAAGCTTTTTTCAGTTAGAGGAAAGCACTATGAACTGAATTGAATCTATAGACAAAATTGAAAAGAAAAAAATGTAATCCTTGATGCATAAGAATTGCTACATTTTATCATGCTTAAACCAGACCTTTTTGTTTAAAAGGGTCGGATTAAATTAGGTGAAATGCGGGTCACCATGATATTACCTGGAGGAGTTGAAGGGATTGAGTCAGAAGTCCTACACAACAGTGTGTGCCTGGGGCCCTTTAAGGGATACGGTTACTCACTTTGTCCATCTTGGACAACGTGCAGGCCATACAATTTTAACTGACAAGTTGCCAGATAAAAAAAAATGTTTGTAATAAACTGTGATCATAAATAGCCTAAGTGCTAATGAGCTTCCAGAACAACACAAAAATGGTCCACAAATGCAGAAGAACGGAAGTGACACAAAAGGGTTTTTTGTTTTTGTTGGTTTTTTTTTTTTTGTTGCTTTTTTTTTGTTTCTTTAGAGGCAGAGTCAAAGAATTTGAGAGAAGTGAGGAACACGAATGCAGAAAAACGGAAGTGACACAAAAGGATTTTTTTTTTTTTTTTTTTTTTTTTTTTTTTTTTTTTTTTAAGCACAGGCAAGAGATTCGAAGAAGTGAGGACGTTACTAGCACAAAACTTCCAAAGGACAGGGAAGCTACTTGTACAAAAAGAGCTCCTGGCATCCCCCCCTCCCCCCCCCTCTCCGCCTCAAAACTCTAGATCATTGAGTGATCATTGAGTTGATAGATGTTCTAATATCGCCCACGCTCTGCACCTTCAGAGCAGCGTAAACTTGCTCCATAGAAGCCCAAACACTTACAGTCTTATGGGCATACACCTTTGACATTGTGTACATGATACAGACCATAACTAGAAAGTAGTCTCTAACATGGGCACCAGCTCCACCCCCCCCACCGTCTCCCAACTATACTCCTCTAACAATGTGCACGTCTTGCGCATATCGCCCACGATAGTGATAACAGAAACAGCAAGAAGAAGGAAGAAAATGTAAGAGAGATTAAGGGAACAATGATGAAAGCAATAATAACAGAAATTTTACCACGTTGCAGTCATCTTAAGTGAACAGAATGGATACGATGATCACATGGAGACATGCGCCAGTCATGGACTACTTAATTCATCAGAACACAGTAGCAGCAGTATGTCATGTGAATCCTCCATCCCACCTCTCCTCACCCCAGACCGGTTAAAAACTTTTCTTCTCCCCATGTCGCCACCCTTCCCCACACAAAGAAAGGACCCACCAGCCGCCGTGGCGAAGTGGTTAGCGTCGCGGACTCCCGGCTGGGAGGTCGTGGGTTCGAATCCCATCAGAAGTCATGTGGGTTTTTTCTGCCCCGACCGGCTCCTACCCAGAGTTGAGTTTGCTACGGGCTCAGTTGGGAAGACTGGGACCACACACGGTCGAGTTTCATCCACTTAATGATGCGTTTCTGAGAGTGTTGCTCAAATTTCCTGACCAACACTGCAGGTGCCTGTATCTCTCGGGCCTGGTTGACGCCGGGATATATTATGAAGGAAGCGTAGAGTACAGCCCTGTCATGTAGTCTCAGACCGAAATGGAATCCGTAGCATCATCTTAATCATCCTCATTTCATCGTTCAGCATTTAAAAAAAGATGTCTCAAAGTTCTGTGGCCCTTCATGCTCTGCTCTCATGGTGACCTCAGTTTCGATGTCCTCTCCACGTCTGTGGCCTTGGTTTGGTTCCGTCGGGGTCACCGGTATCGGCGAGTCCATGGGGGCTGTCGTTGGACGGACGTGGTGGCGCCCTCCGGAGGGAGAGCTCACTCGCGCCGGCTCCGCGACTAAGCAATTATTGTCGTCAGTAGGGGGCTTAGTAGGTGGTGTCCTGCGTATGTTAGATCAGAACAGGCGCCACTGAACACCACCGAAGTGACTCGGCAGCAGTGCAGTGTCTCCTCCGGTGGGTTGCCTCTGGACGGCTTGACGTTGACCGCTCCCTGTGGATTGCCGGTGCCGGGGCTGCGGCGGGGCCGACCGGGCTGTGGCTGTGGACGGGGTGTCGGAATGAGCGGCGTGGGTGCACTGCCTCTGAAGTCGCGCAGAGGTTGGGACAGCAAAAAAAAAAAAAAAAAAAAAAAAAAAAAAAAAAAAGAAAGGACCCCGTTTGCCATCCCACACCCCTCCCCCGTCCCAAACCCCTCCCCCATCCCACACCCCTCCCTGATCGAGCTCATTCTTCTGACGTCTCTGATCCGATCCTGATATTCACATTGAACAGGTTTGTCCCTGCAGTACATGTATACATCTACGAACTACTAATCTTTCCATTGAGGGATGCTTTGAATACCCAAGTCCTTGAAGATTTCTCTTGACGATCTTGTCACTCTCGCCAACAGAGACTGAAGCTCGAAATTGTCATGAAACATCAGATTGAGAATAGTTGCCGATTTCGTAACATAGTATAATGTGATATGACATATAGGTTTAAGAGCGCGTTTTAACCTGCTCTGCTTGGTTTTGAAAGAGTATATCCATTATTTTGAGGGTAGACTGTGGCATGTAATTGCCCGGTTTCTTTTCCTTTATAATGTTAAATTTTGTTGGAAGTAATGTTCTTCACAATGCTTATCAAATTCGTATCTGAAACCACTGAGCGTTGCTGCAGTCACAATGGTACTAGGTGAAGAATCTTAAAAATAAAGTGTGATACAACACTTTATATAACTTCTTAAGATGATCTCTGGTGTTTGAATGTTTAAGTGAAGATGAATTACTAGTAGTTTGGGTATTGTAGTAACCATACAAAAATTGAAATGCTTCTGTCATATCACCTCTTTCTCTTTGGTATTCTAGAGATAGCAGTTTAAGAAATGTCAAACTTTCTTCGTAACTTACGTGACTTCATCCAACAGCTTGTTTGGGAAAGCTTCTTTTACATTTTCTCTAATAGTTATGAATTTCTTCAAATAAACCAAACCATGTTACCCTATTCTAAACTTGGCTTGTTTATCATTTTAAAAAAGGTGATGCCATTATGTCTTTGGTTCTGAAATTAATAAAATGTGATATCATCCAAGAATTCTGTCGGGTTATCCTTTTTAATAGTTGCAGCCATGTGCTGGTCAAAAAACAGACTATTATCCACAAAGACTCTAAATCCTTTTCAGCTTCAGTGAATGTTTTCAATATGCAATATCTGGGCTGGTTTTCCACCGTCGTTCTCTCGCAGTAACACTCTTTTACACGTCTGCTGCGACTGACCTCTCCATACCCAACTCACGACAAATGCATGTGAATGTCCAGTTAACGCAGTGAGCGCTAGAGGAAGAGCTATCACTATTTTCTCCAATGACAACACTAATGACCTGGCAGAAAGGGAACTGAGCTTGCCAAGCTTAAAAACAACAACAGGGAAAAAAATCCAAAGCAAAACTGGGATGACACATCAAGGTTTGATATGAAAATCGGTGCCATGAAGACAAAGTTAATGACCAACTACAAAACCTCAATTACTACTGATTTAACTGTACTGAAGCTTTGAACTGTTCAACAAATAACTTGCCTTGGTTCTGTCAGAACCAACAAGGTATCCCAGCCAGAAATCCTTTCGAGGGCAGCAAAGACAGCCCCAGCACCGTTTTGCTGAAACTGGTACACAACAATGGCATCGTGAAATACACTATCAGGCTCATGATACCCTGGTACATTCCACCCATATAGTGGATCTTGACAGAAGCAGTTCAACCCGTGGAAATGATAAATCATCGCAAGATATAAAGCATCAAATGAACTCGCATATCATCAATATACAAGTGCACCAGGCGACCAAGCAGTTCATTGAACTATTACAAGAGTAGCTCATAGTGTACATTTGTTTTGTGCATAGTGATATGTTAATTATAGTTTTCGGTTTTACTTAGCTAGAATAACATTCACAGGCTTGTATACAAGCTGGAAGATTTTGTCAGATTAGACAGACTTCTGTGTTCAGTTTTACTTCACTAGAATAACACGTGCAGGCCTGTATACGAGCTGGAAGATTACAACAGATTAGATAGTCTACTGAATACGACATGGAATTAACTATGACAAAACCAGACTAGAAGGGAACAACATGTACTGGCTCTCGCTCATTGAACTCTCTTTGTAGCTCACAGGACTTTCCGCTGCCATGGAATGGAAACAGAGGGAAACGGCGGCCTTTACTTATGGTCATTCTTACCATATAAAAGACAGGGTAGACCCAGAGCCAGATAGGTTACAACTGGTAGGGCGGTTACACTGCTGGTAGGCCTAATATTCAACAGAAGAAAACTATGTCGGTATGGAAGAAAATAAAAAACTATATTGCTGGTATGGCCGCAAAATAACTGTACTCGAAGGTTTTCCTAAAATAAATCCTTCAGGGAACTGATAATTTAGACAGATAAATGGGATTGGGGAAAATGGACAGGGAACCACATGCAGAGACCGATACCTTAGCAACAACAGGCAGAATCTAGAGAACTCCTGGGACTCTCATCAGAATGAAGTAAGAAGAGAGAAGAAGAAGAAGAAGAAGAAGATGGCCACTGACCAGGTGATTCCAAGCTATAGCTGTATTGATGTAATGACCATCTATATCGAATAGTGTTGCATTCAGGCACTACGAATAGTAGCGGTCCATATTGGAGACATTTCACTGTATTGCCCAGTGTTAGTTTGCATCTGCCTTGGTTTGGCAGTCTGCACCTGCGTAAACCATTTTTTATAAAAGATTGTTTATTGACAGCCTTAGCTGTCCGCGACCTGAAGTGAGGGGACGGGAGGTCCTGCTTGTTGTTGAACCCTTCTCAAACCTCAGAAGTAATAAACCTGCACCCTAGTGTCGCTTGCTGGTTTGCTTCAGCTTATCAACATCCTGCTCAGTTGTGCTATGGGTCCCAGGTGAAACCTTCTGGAGGTCAAACTGAGTGAGGCTGGGAGGGTTTGTTGGGGTTGCAGGCAGTGTCTACGGTTTCGGAAGAGAAATCCTAAGATGCGCAATATTTTTCATTTCAGGAATGTTGATGTATGATGGAACTAGCTCAAGTTGGTATGGGTGACACGTTACACATAGATGCACCTTCCACGAAGTTGGAATATGGCTGCCTTAATGGCGGGATAAAAAATGGTCATACACACAAAGGTGTCAGAATAATCAACATGATTGTGGCCACTAAAACTAAAAGAATGAAGTTTAGTTTAAACTGAAATCCGCGGTAAGGGTTGATAGAGACTGAATTAATTGCGTAGGAAGTTGGAGATGAAGACAGCCTTTCGCATCTACAGTGTTAAACTTGTGGAAGTATTTGTGCTGTGGTCCTTTATTTGGAATTGTATTCAAAATGAGAAGGCCAGATAAGGTCTGACAAGCAGAAAGTAACTTTCAAAGCAAAATCAATATCAGAAAAAAAAATCTGTCACAGACATGCCTGATAAATGTGGCAGAAATGCCTTGAGAGGCACACATTCGAACAAAACACGATCTCTTGTCAGTTTTGTTTCCCCGCATATGCATTTTGTTGCAGAGCTATATTTTTAGTTCTAAAAGCATCCAGTTTCAATCGATGAAATACTGAAACGAAGTTTCTGTATTGATGCATATCATAAATGTGCAGATTTTGGATGCTTTTGAAATGATCAATACTAAAAAGAGGGCTATTTTGTGTCTGAACATGAGTAACAGCTTTGTTTCTGCCCATTTATTAAATATTCCCAAGCTGTTTGTTTTTTGAAATTTGTTGACTCTCTTTCAAAGTGAACGGTATGGAAATTGTTTGTACCCTCGTTCCATTTTTCAGCGCCTTTTTTTTTTTCGCACATCTGTCAGCAAGTTCATTGCCCGAAATTCCACAGTGTGAA
This sequence comes from Conus betulinus, assembly GCA_016801955.1. Classification (NCBI taxonomy): domain Eukaryota; kingdom Metazoa; phylum Mollusca; class Gastropoda; order Neogastropoda; family Conidae; genus Conus; species Conus betulinus. The sequence continues at coordinate 203,141 of JADBJO010003342.1, read as the reverse complement.
GGAACCCAGAAGAAAGTTATATCTGTTCCTTTACATATCAAGACGTGGATTAAATGTTGAATTTCCTTCAAAATCAAGTTATCTGAATTTGAATTAAAAAAAAAAAAACTTGATCGATTGTAACACTGACAGCGAATCTACACAAAACAACACTTAAAAAAATCGACTGCGGTAAATCAATTAGAAATGTCAACGCCATAAGTATCGCTATCATTTCAGCTACGAATATGGAGCGATATTTTCCAATGAAATATGTTTTTTGTACTTTCGGTGATGGAATAACAAATGCTGATCCGGCCTCTTTGTTACTCGTCAACGATCCATCTGTGTACACCTTAAGATGGTTAGAATATCTATCTTGCATTTGCATCTTCGTTAAATAAGACAAGATGTAAGGCTGATTTGTTTTCTTTGTATCAGTGTAATCATGTATGAACTGATAGTGCACTGGGAGGCAATATTTTTTGCTCTATTTGGATAATCACTCTCTGGGTTTATAGATATTTCCGTTTCATTCACATCTTCCATGGTTGAACATTTCATGAAATATTTTGCCAGCGACAGATTCCTATATTCATTTAAAGGTATAACGTCTATTTCTCTGTATGTCCCCAAAGTGGAGGCATATACCGGAACTCCTAGGCATAATTTGAAGGCTTTGCTATTTACACTTTGTAGTTTTTGTAACAAATACTTAGGTGCGCTAAAGAAAGCCTCTTGGGCGATGATAATTTAGAACGAATTAATGCCATAGCCAAGAGCTTTAATGTTTTTCCATCTTGGCACCAGCTTTGCTTGTATGTAAGATGTAATGATGTTAAATGTGTGATGTTTTCAATAAATTCAAAAGCAGCACGCTCATTTCGCGATACTCGTAACCGTGTCTTAGTACATAATATAGATCTCCAAAATCCGAAGTTCATAGAAAGATTTATCGCGAACCTTTTATCGATAGGTGTAATAATACAACGCTGACAATGTCGTTTTCCTGTTCAGATTGACGTCTGTACTTCCGGCACGCATTTCCTCCCAAGAACGCACGTGGGTGTGTAGCTTCACACACAAACAAGAGAAAAATGAAACAGTATTGGTGAAGATTGCCTCGAGCTTAAAAAGGCTTACGACACTTGTTTTAACAAGTGGTTCGCCGAAAAATTTTTCAAAGGCGAAAAGGAAGACACATGCGCGCCTATCTTCCGAGTTTATCAAGACTGTGTGAAGGTAAGCCAAATGTCGTTTCGTTTTAAACTAACTTAGAACTTTCGGTTGGTGGATTTGTGAAGTTTTTTTTAATGGGGTCAAAAAGAAAGACGCTTATGTGGTGAACTCACGAGTGTATCAAGGCTGTGTTAAGATAATCATGTAGTTTTCGTTTCTTCACATTTTCTTTCGTTCTTTTTATTATTTTTTTTTTTCCCCAAGGTCAGGTAAAAGTAACTCACTTGCAAGTACATGACGAAATTTGAGGTAAGATTACAACACAATAATTCAGATTAATTAATCTAGTTGCAAATTAAGTTTTTATGGCAACAACACCCAGTTGTGATTTAGTAATAGTATGCATTGAAAACCACTGAGCGTGTGAATAATGAACAGGTAAAGTAACTTTTGCCTTTGAATGTTTGATGAAATAAATTACATGCCCATAACACCAAGCAAATGCTTTTTAAGACGCAGGGGAGTTGCCCAACTTGTCAATTATTTCGTATTTACTGTTCACTAGTCACAGCATTGTTTAAGATTTCCTTTTTCACTGGAGAATGTACCTGATTTTTTTGATGTTGCACGAAAGGCATGCAAACTGCATGGCAAATTGCATCATTTTGGTCTTTCTACCTGGGAACGATAATGAATAATCTCAGTATGGACAGTTGTTGTTCAGTTACTCGCTGGTTCTTTAATTTAGGATTTCTTCACTGCTTGTTGCGAATTCTGGTGAAGAACCCCCGTCACTCATGACGAATGGTGAGCAAACTACCTAAAGGTCTGTTCAGAGTTTATGAGAACTTAAGAGGACTTTACTCATGCAGGTGCATGCACATCATATGTTTTCAGAGAGACTTTAAAAAAGGGGGAAAAAAAAAGGAAAAAGGACAGTCACAACTTCTGTGTTGATATTCCATTTATGTTTATTCTTTAGACTTTAGATATCATCAACATGAATTCATAATGACAGAAAGCCAACGGGCCACTGATATTGTGAATGTTCCTTTTTCTTTCTGTTTTTCCTAGTGCTTGTTCTGTGATGGAATCGTTTGCATTTGTACTAGTATGATGTATTATTTGGATTTTGCAGTGATGTCATTGTACTATGATCTAATTTGTTTATGACAATATTTTGAAAGAAAAGAACTTACTTTCTAAGATTGATTTTCATGCCACATTGGACATTGATCAGACTTGCTTATTTTCATTTCTCATTCACTCATGTTCTTTCACATTTTATCATAAGCATTACAGTTCTACTTGAACTCTATCGTTAAATGCATTTAGCAGTCTGAAAGCAACAAGTGATACATAATGACTTTGAGTTTGAAGCTTTCATGGGCTATTTTTTACAATGTGAACAATCTCACGTGATTTTTTCACCACATGCATTAGTCATGGGTGACAAAACATCATTTTCAATTAACAAGTGACACATAGTTGACTTTGAGTTTGAAGCCTTCATTGGCTATTTTTTACAATGTGGACAATCTCACATGATTTTTTCATCACACGCTTTAGTCATGGGTGACAAAACATCATTTTCATTGATCACCTTAACCACCACCCCTTACCCACTCACTTGTCCTTCACCTTTTCCTTCTCGAAAGAGAGAGAGAGAGAGAGAGAGAGAGAGAGAGAGAGAGAGAGAGAGAGAGAGAGAGAGAGATGGGGTGGGGTATGTGCAACAGGTCGGTTTTGAAAATTTTTTAAAGGAAAACTTAGTTTGACCAACTTTATCAAACTGGAACAGTATGTGTCATGTTTTACAAGAAAGGATAAAATACTTGATTATGCTACTGTAATATACCATCTGCATACAAGTGTGTTCAGCTCCCCCCTGTTGGTCAGTCTGATCACAATGCCATTCATCTCTTGCCAGCTTACAGACCAAAAGTGAAAACACAACCTATCACTAAAAAGCAAGTGCAGTGTTGGACACAAGAAAGTGTTGATGAATTACAGGCTTGTTTTGAATGTACAGATTAGAATTTGTTTTTGAATTCTAGTTTTGACATTAACGAAGCCACCGATGTTATTTCCAGCTACATTTCTTTCTGTGAACACATGATTGTTACTACTAAAACTATCAAAATATTTCTCAACAACAAACAAACCTTGGGTTACAAAATCTCTGAAAGTAACTCTAAATGAGAAAAAAATAGCTTTTCAATCAGGCAATAAAAGTGATCGTAAGGTTGTACAAAAAGAAACTGCAAACAGAGATTGAAGAATCAAAGAGAGCTTACAAGAGAAAAGTCAAAACATGTTCCAGAATGGAAATATGCGAGATGTATGGAAAGGAATAAAGGTTTTATCAGGTTCAGGAAAATGTTCAAACAAAATATTAGTAACAAAAAAAATAGCAAAAGAACAGAAGCAATTTGCAGAAAAGCTGAACGATTTTTACTGTAGATTTGATGATAAAGATTTTAGTAAGGAATTAAAGGAAGTGAAGGAAGAAGTCCAAATCAATGTTAAAAACGATGCTGATGGAAGTGATTCTGTTGTGATTGAGGAAAATGATGTTCAGTCTTTTTTCAAAACGTTTAAATGTGAAAGGGTGTACCAGTTAGGTCTTCTTTGGAGGTATTCTTTTTTCTTTTTTTTTTTTTAAATCAATCACTGTAATCTTCAGAGCTGAAAGTTTGAAGGAACACTGCGTCCCATTTACAGGATGTCACTCAGTCGAGTCAGTGTATTGTAGCCTGTTCAATGAAAAGAAATAAAGGGCAAGGTGGGTTGTAGATCTCTCTCTCACCAGTTATTCGGTGCATTTTTATGGAATGATGAAAAAGAGTTGCATTTTTGTGTGTGTAGTTCATTATCCAAGATGAAAGACTACTACCAGGCTAGATTAGGAGCATGTGGGCTCAAGCCCCGCTAGAGGCAATATTTTTGGGGGATTCCTCAGCCCAGTCTAGTTCCGAACCAGAGTTGAATGCACACTGTGGACTCATAGGGAAACATGATTTTCACAGTCAAGTTGCATCCATGCACTGATGCAGTGGATCTGTTGCAGAGACAGACACCTATCAATGCCAAAAGTATATATACATATGCATGTGTCTGAGCCTTGTACTAGTTGTAGGGCAGATTGAATGACAGAAGTATTTGTTACGAAAGGGAGGATATAACTTGTTGTTTAGGCCTTGGACTGGATTGATGGTAATCCTTGATTATGGAGGAAGAAGATACTTTGGATTCTGTGGCCCTTCAGCAGATTCATGCCACTTTGGTGACCTCATTTTCAGTTTCTTTGGCAGATCCATGCCCATGGTGAGTTTGTGTTATATTTGAAATCGATAAGTTCTTGTCACCAGTAGATAGCATGGTAGATGATGGTCTGCAAAACGCTGGAGTAGAACAGGCATCACCGAGCAGCCTGAAGTAACTCATCAGCAGTGCAGTGTCTCGTCAGGTGGGTTTCCTTATTACATTTTGATACTCATCACCCCCTATGGACTGTAGAGTGTAGTGCTTGGACAGTGAAGGGATGAATTGTGAGTGGCTTTAATGGAGGAACCTGAATAAGCGACATGGGAGGGGGCTCAAAATATGAATACAAAAAGAAAAAAACAAAAACAAAAAAAACAAACAAGACACCAGCTGCCATATGACAAAGTGGTCTGATTGCTGACTCTAGGCATGGAGGTCATGGGTTCGATTCCCATTGAAGTCATTCATTTGTGGGGTTGAAAGACTAGATCGGCACCTACCCAGAGTTGAGTTTGCTATGGGTTTGTTTTGGAAGACACAGATCACACAGTGGAGTTTCATCCACTCAATGGACGCATCTTTGAAAGAGTTCTTCAGTTTTCTTACCAACACTGCAAATGCCTGCATCTTTTGGGCTTGGTTGACGCCAGGGTATATTGTAAAAGTGAGCATAGAGTATAGCCTTGTCATACAGTCTCAGACCAGTATGAAAATCCGAAGTATCAGCTTCATCATCCTAGTCCGCATCCATCACCATTAAAAAATCATGTCTGAAAATCTGTGTCCCCTTCATGCCCTGCTGTCTTGGTGAACTCTCTACATCTATTCTATGGCATACTTGAGATTCTGTTGAGGGTACTCGTATTGGTAAATTCATGGGGACTGCTGTTATTGTGGTGCCCTCCGGAGAGAAAGCTCCCTCATGCTGCTCCACAGCTGACCAGTTGTTGCTGTCAGTAAGGGGTTCAGTAGGTGGTGTCCTGCATCGGTTGGGTCAGAACAGGCCCCATTGAACACCACCCAAATGACTCAGCAGCAGTGCAGGGTCTGTTCAGGTGGGTTGCCTCATGCCAACTTGACATTGACTGCTCCCAGTGGATTGCTGGTGCCAAGGGTTTGGTGGGGGTAAGCCAGACTGTGGCTGTGGACTGGGAATCTGAATGAGCAACATGGGTGCAGTGCATGGATGGTGTGGCACAAAAGATGAGAAGAAGACAAGAAGAAAACAAGCCAAAAAACCCAAACAGTCTTCCTTTTAAAACAGTGTGTGTGTGTGTGTGTGTGTGTGTGTGTGTGTGTGTGTGTGTGCGCGTGCATGTGTGTGTGGATGTGTGTGTGTGCGGACAGTGGGTGGGAGGTGTGTGTGTGGGAAGAGTGTTTGTGCTTGCATGAAGATATTTTACTGATGAGATTGATTTACTATTGATTCTTACACATGAAGATATTTAACTGATAGATTGATTTACTATTGATTCTTACACAGGAAGTTAACACCTTTTTTTTCTATCTGTGTTTGTGCATTGTCCTGGTATATGGTTGCTGTGGTGTCAAAAAAGAATTTTCCATCTTGTGGACAAATAAAATTGTTATCCCCCGTTATCCTGTTGATACTGCTGTGACCATGTGTGTATCTCATTGTCTGGTCGTGCAGTATATTTATAATGTTATCACAGACAGTGTAAATTGTTATGTCATTGTTGCATATGTGTCTTCTGGTTTTCAGAGTGCCATCAAACGTAAGATGCTGGATTTGCCAGAACTCAGCAAAGAAGTGCTGGACACAGACAGAGAGCGAAAGGTACCTATCGGCGGTGGAAAATAACCCCCGTTTTATACAGCAGCCCAAAGCATTTACTATATATTTTTTAGTTTGCTTCATGTGGTTTCTACAGCCTGAAGTGAATGATTCTGGTTAGTATCTTTACCATTGGACTGCTATGAACAACATTACAAGGGGCTTAGGACTGTAGGGCTGTTGTTGATCAAGGATGTGAATTTTTGTGTTGTGACACACGGTGAACGTTCCTACTTGCTGCCTTGGACAAACTGGTACCGTGGATCTGTTCTGATGGAGAGGCTCAACTTTTTAGTTATTTCTTTCAGACATGTCTAGCAAGAGTGCAAAGTTAATATGTCAACATTAAAGTGTATCTGTGTATGCTTTTTGCTTTTTTTAAATTGAAAAAGTTGTGAAATTTTTTTTTTTTTCTTTTTAGGGGTATAGATGAAGGGGAAAAGTTTAACTTTCAGAGAGAATATTCTAAAGGATATAGAAATATGTCTTCAGCAATGAACTTGAAACTGAAAGCATAAAAAAGATCACTAAATGTTCAGATTGGAGGTAGTTTGGGGGCATTTCTCCTGATTTCAAAGACCCTCTATAAAGCGTATTTGTTCTCCTGTATATTTTTCCTGACATGAAAAATTTAAATCTCTCTAACCTTGATTTATATCTTGTATCAGCTGACGATTTCTCAGACTTTCCCAGCTAAGTAGATCTAAGATTTATGCAGACCCTGTTAAATAACGGCCAGTCCATTGTGACTCGTAATAAAATTTCAAAATGGAGTGACTGAGGGTGGAGAACGAAGCAAAATTTAGAAAGAAAGGGGGTTAGTAACTGGCGGTAACTAACCCCCTCTCTTTCATAATAAAAACAAAATCTGTAAGTTAAATGAAAAATCCCAATGTTTCCCTCATTCTTTTTTTCATTTAAGGATTGTTTTATTAGTGAATATTCCCCCTCCTGCTTCGTCTCATTCCTCAAGCAATATCGATCTTCTTTAATTGTCCAGCAACCAAGAAGACCACTCAAAGAAGAGCACATTAAGAAGAATGAAAAATGATTTGCTGAATGGCACGAAAATGGCTGAAGACTGTGAAGAGGGATTGTTAGCATCTATTTTTCTTTCTTAAAGAAACGATTAAAAATCACCTGTTTCTACTAACTCTTAAAATGTTGGACTCTTATAAATAATTGACGGACATTTTGTGTCTGAAATTTGTTTCCTTGACCTTATCAACATGAAAAGGTGGAGAGATGGGGGGGGGTGGGGAGTGGATGGGAAGGGAGGGGTGGATGATGATAATTTCTCAATGCTATTGGACTGTTGTCAGATGCACAACAGAGTGATAGTTGCTCAAAACATCAGGAACATATACAGATTCGAACATTTAAAATTCATTTGTATGATTTAGACATTTTTTGTTTTAAACATGACCCTTAGGCCTGTTTATGTATAAATGTGAGATACTGGGTTCTTGCAGTCAACCTTGGATATGTTTGAAAAAGTTCTAAAACACTTGTACACACAGCTAGCACAGAGGCATGCTGGCATCATGCCCCTTACTCTAGTTTCAGTCTTATTTCGGTGTTGGTTTCATTGTCATTCCGGCCATAATCTGGTGATCTGATTGTGGCAATTAATGGAATTTCTACTTGTTCAGCTTACAGTTGTGAAGAAGTAAACTTGCCAGTGTGGATAATGGTGGACTAGTGATTCTCCTGCGAAGACTTCCAAGTTCTGTGGCATCCTGTGGTGGTTGAGTGCGATTCTGATGCTGCCCTGCGTCGCTGACAAGTGTAACGGTGTCACTTACAGTGTGATTTCATGACTGCCTTGGCACTTTCAAGTGCTCCGTCTGAAGTTGAAAAATCAAATCAAATGGTAAGAGCAAGAAATGGTGTCTGGGCGGCCAGGTTTTAATCTTTCTTTCTTTTTTTGATTTACACCAGTGGGTTTTTTTTTTGCCCTTAAATTCATTTCTTAATATTTATATATCAGTTGTGAACGAGGTCATAGATTGGCTTGTTGACAAGTTGGTTGGTTGGTTAGTCAGATTTTAGGCTACCCTTACAGGTTGGGTAGCTGGAGGGAACAGCCCTGCATTCATGTTTGTTCAGTGTGTGTGTGTGTTCATGTGTGTTTGTGTGTGTGGACACATGTACTCTGCCTGATGCTTGTATAATGTGTGTGTGTGTGGACCTACTTAAACATGTGCACATGCATTCATGTCTTTAAATGAACATGTGTGTGCATCATTCTGTATGGATAATTCCCAGTGTACCGTTGTCTAAACATTATGTTTTTTAAGCCTGGAGTGATAAACTTGTCTTTGGGTTTTACTTCACATATTGGTGTAATGTTAAGAGAGCTGCTTTTATGTGGTTTATCATGTATAGTATGATGGTTATGCTGTGTGTATATAACAAGCCGCCTTTAATAATTTTACATGACACATCTGTGGAGTTTTGAAACTGTAGATATTTTGTGTATGAGAGACTTGAATCATGTGGATTTTAAGTTGTTCCATTATCATCTGAAAATACTGTAATTTTATGAGTGTGACAGAATGAAAGTTGGTGTATGTGTAGAAATAGAGACTGAAGTTCTTCTACGGGGTTGATGGTCTTGTGTTTAATAAAACATGACTAAGAATGTAAGATAAACAGACACAGCTTTTTTTTTTCTGTGGGTATCATAATTAACACTTGATGTAATTCTTACAATTCAAAGCAGTTTTTAGAGAAACATGTTTCACAATACAGCTTGGAGAAAAAAACGATTCACCCCAGATGAAGATTTTAGAGAACAGATGTGTGGACCATGGTTGAAGGAGGAGGGAAACAGGATTAAAATGAAATATGGGTGTACTCGCCGTCTGTCTGAGTCTCTCTGCCTGTCTGTCTCACTTTTCTCTCTCTCTCCCGTCTCTCATACACATACACACACAGATGTGCACACGACGCACACACACACTCACACACACACACACACATACTCAGCCTGCCTGTTTCTTTCTCTCTCTCTCTCTCTCTCACACACACAAACATTCTTAGAGAAGACTCTCTGGTTGTAAGAAACTTGGATAGAAGAAAGCTGGCCCAAAAGTTATAGCGAACAAAAATTTTTTCCCTTTTTGTCAGCTGTCTTTGTCTGAATCCTAAAATACCTTGGATTTTGTATGAAGCCTGGCTGAGCCCTGACCCATAGGTTGCTCTCTGGATGAATGAATCTGAGGGTTGTTTTACCGTGGGTTTCAATATGGATGAGGTGCGTGATTGTCAAGTCTTTGTCTGCATACATGAGAAAAACACAGACGCTTTGTATCAAAAGACAAATATTAAAATTGACAAGCGAATGCACGTCAGTAACTGAACATACAGATTTTGCATGGAGAGTAAGTGTCAGTTTTATTTTATTTATTTTTTTTTGTTTAAAGGAAAAAAAAAGTGGGAAAAAAATAGGTTTGAGGCCCCACTTAAAAAGAAAAAGATGGAGAATGGAGGACTTTAAAAAAAAAGGTGTGTCTGCAGCAACTCAGATACAATTTATTACATGGAAGTCTGAACCCCATCAGTATGGTAGATCAAAAGGATGTGTTTATATGATAAAAATAAGAAGAAAATAAGGACTAAAATAAAAGTATTCTTAATAACTTTTACCTTTTTCCGTAACAGATGATCTAAAAAAAATTTCCACACATTGCCCACTTGTTTATAGGGTAGTTTTGCTCAGTCTTACATAAATTCTGTCATCTTTGTCATTAATTCATTTAACCATCAACTTTAAATCATGCGCTATGTGGTCTCAAAACTTTTTAGTGGATGTGGAGTAGTGTATACGGACTAGTCCACATGCCGTGATACCTCCTTGATGAAACTGAAACTTTTTTCTTCTAAGGTCTTTTCGGTTAATCTCGAAATCTTTTTTTTTTTTTTTTCAGCGTTTTGAAACAGGATGTGAAAATTTAAAGCAGAATGGTTGGCAGTCACTGCACAGCCTTATCTCGTTGGTAAATGGTTTTGCCACCATGATATTGGTTGCTGTTATGTATGTAGATATTGCTTTTTTGTGTATGTCTTTGTTGTGTGGTTGGCTGGGCAATAATGACATTTTACGTTTTTGGGGGACCGTATCTTTTGAGAGACAGTACAGTCATTTTGAGAAGGACTGCATCATTCACATTGGATACACTGGAAATTGTCGTTGATGCGAGAACTTGCTGATGATACATATGTCAGTTAAAATATTTACAATTTACATTTATGTCGGTATTTTAAGAATGTTGGTCAGTTACAAACTGTTGAGAGAAGAAAGCGTGACGGGACAGGGGAATCTGTGTATCCTTTTCCGTCCCTTCTTTACAAGATTTGAAATATTGAGCATGTAACTAAAGTGTCATTTGGGTTTTGTTTTTCAAACATTAAAAACTATTTTCTTAATCTTCATGCATGTGTGTGTGTGTGTGTGTGTGTGTGTGTGTGTGCACGTTTGCATGTGAACGAATTTGACTTTTTTTTAACTTTGCATAGATTACAAATTGACAAACAACATTTTTGCAATTCTTTTGGGCATGACAATATTTTCTCAGAAGGGCACAATATGTGCCTTTTCTGACATCCTCCCTGACATAAACTGAACAAAAACACAGAGCACTACAGACAGACATACATGCTTTGTTTGTTTTTCATCTTTGAAATCAGGCTAGCGATTCCCCTCCCCTCCTCCCTCAGTTTTCTATGTGAAAGCAGATTGATGTTGGAGCATACTACTCCATAAGAGGAATCAAGTTGCCACTGAAATTCCCATCCAGCTGTTCAGGCTGGAAGTAACTGTATGAATTACAATTTGTTGTTGTTGCTGTTGTCTCATCTTTTGTGCCATTTCAGTGGCTTGCAACTCATTCCGACTCCCCATCCACAGCCACGTCCTGGTTTGTCCTGCTGTAGCCCTTGCACCAGTGATCCAGCGGGGCAGCAGCCAGTGTCATCAGGTGACTGACCATAGGAGACACTGCACTACTGCCAAAACATTACAGCGATGCTTAGTGCTGCCTCTTTCAGATCCAACATACGCAGAAACCACCTACTCTGCCCATTTCTGATGACAAAAAATGCTCGCTGGCAGAGTCCCCATTCCAAAGGTCATAGCCATGCTTATCCAGTGACAGTCCGCATGACCTTGCCGATACTGGTGACCTTGACACGATCTCGCCAAAGATTCAGATGCAGAAAGGAAACAGAAACTGACGACATCATGAGAGCAAAGCATGATGGGTCACAGGATTTGAACAGATGTTGACTGGAAATCAAAACTGAGGTCAACATGAAAGTAGAGCATGAAAGGCCTTAGATAGAATCTGAGAATTTTTTTAAAGCTGATCGGTGAAGATGGAGATGATGATGCTATGGAGATGCACTCAGGTCTGAAAGTGCTTGACTAGGCTGTACACTATGCTTACATTCATAATACATCCAGGCGTCAACCAGGCCTGACAGCTGTAGACACCTGCAGAGTTGGTCAGGAAATTTTAGCAATGCTGTCATTAAGAGGGTGAAACTCGACACTGTGGCTCCAATCTTCCCAACTGAGCCCATAGCAAACTTGACAAAGGGCTAGAACTGGTCAGGTCAGATAAAATCCTATAGAATTTGACCGGTGACCTCCCAGCCGGGAATTCATGACACTATCCACCGAACCATGGTGATTGATATGATAGAACCACATTTTTGTTTTCATGTAACTGAACCTTGCCCCTCCTTTACTACACGATATGAATATGTGAAAAAGAAAAAAATGCTGTGTGAACTTCTATGGTGGGCATACGAGAGCTATCATTTGTACATTTTAGTGTTGGGCATCTAATGCAAGAGTAAAAATCTGCAAAATTTGTACGTTTTAGTATTTGGATCATAAAAGGCAAGAATTAAAATCTGCAAAATTTGTACGTTCAAGTGTGTTTGGACCATAAGAGGCAAGAGTGAAAATTTGCAAAGACTATTTAAGACGCATATACCAAACCATTTCCATAAGATTATTCCTGTTTGCTTGACTGCAACACAATTGTGTCCAACATGCATGACAAAAAAAAAAAAAAAAAGACCACCCTCTCTCATGGTGAACAGGTGCCTGGAACTGACAGTTTGCACAGTGAAGTCTGTGAAAGAGGGAACATTATTTTGTTTCAGCACAGTGCAATAAAAAAAACATAATGCAACAACTGTAAGTCCAAACACACTCCTCAGCTCTTTCATACCTCACTCACACAGCGTTCTTGAAAGACCCTTGTCTGGCATTCATGACAGTTTTCTCCCAAGAACTGAAAAGGCACACACTTTCAAGTTGCAAACAGATGAACAGACCAGCAGATAAATCCAACATAGGATGTCCTATGTTCTCTTCCTTTCGATTTGCAGTTTCTCTGTTCATTGAACATTAAAAAAATATAAAAAAGCAGAAAGGGAAGAAACAGAAGCTTCCATGCCCTATTGAGTTACATGCAATGAATAACCTGATGTTTACACAGGCTCAATGTATTTCTTCAATGACTCAGTCTCCTCATATGCTTTATCATGCTTCTTCAGCTACCCTCTAATAAACGCATTCACTTGATTTCATGCTTTCAATCCTCTACGCACATTTTCCATGTCAACACATTCAGCGTCTATCCACATCTTCAGACTCGATACATTTACACAACCATTCTGATGAAATTTGTTCACAAGACTGCTGCTTAGTCATCATCGTAGTTCTCCGCCTCATCGCCGAAGTAAGTGTCCATCAGTTCCTGGACCTGGCTCTGAATGTCAGAGTTGGGGTGATTCTCCAGCATCTCCAGGTTGGACAGCCCACCACTTTCTTCAAAGACGAAGCGTGCCTGAAACAGAAGGCCAAAAGAGTTCATCGACGTTATTTCCTATAGGTACAATATCTGTGAAAAGTAAAGAAACAAAGGCCAGTTGTATTCCCACATTCTGTCTTCTAGAAATGAAATGGCAGGAAAAAAATTCAGGGACAACAGCATTCTCACATTTTATCTAGCATATTTTTTTTTAAATGAAAATGGAGGACAAAATTCAGGGGAAACAGTATTCTCACATGAAATGGAGGAAAAAATTGAGGGGCAACAGTATTCTCACATTTTATCTAACATATTTTTTGAAAATGAAATTGGAGGACAAAATTCAGGGGGAACAGTATTCTCAAATTTTACCTAACATATTTTTGTAAAATGAAAATAGAGGGCAAAGTTCAGGGGCAACAGTATTCTCACATGAAATGGAGGAAAAAATTTCAGGGGCAACAGTATCCTCACATGAAATGGAAGAAAAAATTCTGGGGCAACACTATTCTCACATTTCATCTACCTGTTTTTTTTTTTTTTTTTTTTTTTTGAACAGGTTAAACAAAATTATTAAGAAGAAAAAAGATCACCACAGTATTTATCAGGGTGAATCAAAGGGGTTAGTCAAAGGGGTCTCATACAGAAGTCCTACATACAACAGCGCATGCCTGTGGTCTTCCATGAAACATAGATTACTCACACACAAGTGTAACCTGTGCAAGTTATGTGTACTTCATTCTCCCTGGTCTTGTCACATGAACTGAAAAACTGGCAAGCCTTTGGACCACTTGGTATGCACGATAGCATTACAAACATGTATATACACAAATAATATTCAACAGCAAAATGAACCACTACTCATATGAGCACACACATGCACACACACAAATTTACATGCACTCCGGCTGATCTTACTTTGGTGACTGGATAAAAACTTGTAGAAAAGGTACTTGGTATCAAAATCATGGTTCAAGTTGGGGTGAAGTGATTTCCTTTTTTTTTTTTTTTTTTTTTGCCTCTCTACTCCATTGGAACTTAAAAATGATCGAATGCTAATCTTTTGGATGTGCAGCCCATGCTTGGTGCACACAAAGAAAGTTAGGCCATGGCAAAATTGTGTTTAAAAAAAACAAAAGAAAATCCCCCCAAACACCGCCACCACCACCACCAAAAACTTCTTCACTCTGAAAGTAAAACTACAGACTGCAGTGGCTGGTGCCATTCCAAGGTGACATGACCACCCCGGAGACAACTGCTTTTTTAATTCTCATTATCATGGCCCAGCCAACTGCTCTTCCGGGCAGTCAAACTCGTACTGGGAAAAGAAAGGTCACACACTGAGAAAGGAAGACTGCAAAGACCGTGAGGCAGTGCTGGGAGCGCCACTTGACTTTTTGAACCAGATGGGGAAAAAAAAAGTTGCAAAAATTTAATAACAATTAACCCCTTCACTGCCACAGTATAATAGCACATTTGAAAATCTGTAGGGGTAGGTTCAATAAAATGGTTACAGCTCACTTATTTCTTGACAGATCTCTCTGATTTTTTGCATGTTTTGTTGTTATGCATTCGTCTACAATGTCCTGTCAAAATGACTTGATTATGTTGATAATAAGTATATCAGAAATTGACATAATTATAAAAAGTTTACAAAAAATAACAGTTTTCGAGTATACACAAACTCACTGCGCCAAATAGAATGAATCAGAACACTGTAAAAGTGGTCTTGCTGTTTATTCAACATCAGCACTAACACATAACAGTCATATAATCCCAAGGAATCTTGTTCTTGATGATAATCTGCTCATAATTGGGGGTACTATTATTTAGGTAAAAAGGGGCATAATCATGCTTTTCATGGTATGTTCACTAACATCTCTGTTACTCATCCATTTCTTGAGTTATTTGTTAGATTTTTTTTGGGGATTACTTCTTTATACCCTTGTCTACAATTTCACATCATTTTAACTTTATTTTTGGGGGTAATATGATGGTTTCACTCTAATAACATATGATAAAACAGTTTTTGTTTTGTTTTCAATTTGAGAGTTTTACAACAATTCACCACATAAAAGCCCACTAAACACAGCACAAATACCTTTTGGTGTTTGCTGCTCAACAATATTACAAACACCTGGGATTCATATTGTTGTCAATAAATGTCCCTCTGTGTAACAATCTGTATGTTACTGGGGGTACCCCCAATTCTACTAGAAAGGGGCATAATTTTACTGTTTGGGGTAGGTTCAGTACCTCAATCCCTGTTTATTTATTTGTTGACATATGACTTAGATTTTATGGCTTCTCTTTCCTTATACCCCAAGCTATGATGCTGTATAACAATAATGTAGTATTGTTGGCCATTAGGGGATGGACAGGGATATAATGAATGGTGGTTTTACAAAAAGAACACTTTTCAAGTATACAAAAACAAATTGCATCATATATAAAATCAGTGAAAACAATGAAAAAGTGGTGTGACTAATTATTCAACATCAGCACTAACACATCACAGTCATATAAATCCCAAGGAATCTTGTTCTTGATGATAATCTGCTCATAATTGGGGGTACTATTTTTTAGGTAAAAAGGGGCATAATCATGCTTTTCACAGTATGTTCACACTAACATCTATATTACACATCCATTTGTTGATTTATTTGTTAGTTTTTTTTTGTGGATTACTTCCTTATACCATTGTCTACAATTTCATTTCATTCTAATTTGATTTTGGGGTGATAATGATGGTTCACACTAATAATATATGATAAAACTGTTTTTTGTTTTGTTTTCAGTTTGAGAGTTTTTCAACAATTCATCACATAAAAGCCCACTAAACACAGCAAAAATACCTTTTGGTGTTTGCTCAACAACATTACAAACACCTGGGATTCATATTGTTATCAGTAATTGTCCCTCTGTGTAACAATCTGTATGTTACTGGGGGTACCCCAATTCTACTAGAAAGGGGCATAATTTTACTATTTGGGGTAGGTTCAATACCTCAATGACTGCTTATCTATTTGTTGACATATGACTTAGATTTTATGGCTTCTCTTTCCTTATACCCCAAGCTATGATGCTATATAATATAATCTAGTTTTGTTGGCCATTAGGGGATGGACAGGGATGTACCAATGGTGGTTTTACAAAAAAGAACAGTTTCTGCACATATACACATGTTACAACACATAAAACCTGTAAAACACTGACAAGAAGTTCTTTTAGTGTTTACTCAGCATCACTGTAAGTATACAGTGTGGTCCAAACTGTTATAGTATAATACTTATTGGTAAATGTTCAAAATGACAACCATGGGAAAAAAGGTCTGAAGAAAAAAAAAAAACAATTGTCTGTTGAAAAGAAAAAAGAAAAAAACACACACAGAGAGAAAATACTGTAGAAACTGAAGAAGAATCTGAAATACAGAATAAAAGTTTCAAGATAAGTAAACAGACCCACAACTGGCACACACGCACACACACACACACACACACACACACACACACACACACACAGTAAGTAGACCCACACTTGGGCACACACACACACACACACACACACACGCAAACACACAATTTACACACACACACTTACATACACACACACACACAATTACACACACACACACATACACGCATGCATGCATGCACGCACGCACACACACACACACACACACACACACACAGTGAGCAGACCCACAATTAGGCACACACACTCACACACACACACACAGACAATTCACACACACAGACAATTCACACACAACACACACACACACCCCCCACACACACACACACACACACACACACACACACACACACACACACTGTACACATATGCACAACAAACACGCACTAACAGTATCACACACACATGAATGTAAAAACACCACAATGGCGCGAAAAAAAAAAAAAATAAAACTGCTGTGGATGAGTGCTTCTGTGCTTTACAAAATGAACAAACTTATATGGAAAACTTGCATAGAGAAATAAACAATGCTTAGGCACACATGTGCGCACGCGCGCGTACAAACACACACACACACAACACACACACACACACACACACACACATACACACACAGAGTCCCACCTATCCATACAGTCATTATTTGCCATAATTATGTGATTTCAGTAGGAAATATGTGAAAGAAGAGAAATACAGAAAATAAATAGTGGAAGAATGAAGAATCAAGTAGTAACAAACAAAAATGGAAAAGAAAAAAAAAAAAAAAAAAAAAAGAAAAGAAAAACAGCGCTACTTGCCTGAATCCGTTTTCTGGTCATGAAGGAACTGAAGACTGGAGCTCTGTGCAGCGTAAAATTGGCACAGTTGATTTTTGACTAGTATTCCCAATGAAAACACCACCAAGGCTGGGACTGACCACGCCCCATGCCACGCCCCCCCCCGCTTCCACAGGACCCTCGCCGTCATCCTAGCCCCTACCATGTCCACTACCCTCTCCGGTCATGATAGGCGTGCGTGCGTGCAGTGCTCGTTGATGGCACGGGTTCGGCTATTTCCGCTTCGTCACCCTCGCTCGCGGCGTTGTCTCACAGCTGTCATGTGCCACTGACAACGAAGCCATGTCATCACCAGCACGTGTCTCCGATAAAAGTGAATGGTGCTGATTCCCATCCGTCTCCTCCTCATCGCTAATATCAGGATCCGATCCTCAAAGGTCTTCTTCATCACTGTCTTTATCATTTTTATCGCCATCTAAAGCATCAAGCGCAGTGTAACGCTTGAAAACGGGAGGCGTCGACGAAGTGCTAAGTTGAGCTGCCATCTTGAATATGCTTATCAGCTGTAACAAAAAAAAACAACCCCAAAAAACCCATACGTTTATGGGCAAAGTGGCATTGCAGAATGGACAGTATGTAAAATTTTCACTTCCCTTTTGTCAGATAAACGACAAAGAAAGCTGTCAAGTCATAAACTGTGATAAGAAAGAAATGTTTAAACGAGTTCTCAGGACAGCGCCAGGGGAATGGTTCAGAAAGGCAGAGAGTACTATAAGACTGTAAACAAAGATAACAACTTTGAAAAAAAAGACAGATAAACAATAAGAGGCAGAACCAAAGAGAGAGAAAAGAAGATACTAGCTACGTACTTTGTGACATGGGGGAGTTAAGATTTATTAAAAGAGCCCCTAATATTCTGACAGCAATCTCCCCCCCCCCCCCCCCCCCCTCCTTTCCCCCCTCCCCTCCACACAACTCCCAAGAAATCTGGTGATCAAGGAGCTGATAAATGTACCAATAAAATCATAATCTGCACCTTCAAAGCAGTGTAAACTGGCTGCATAGAAGCTCAAACACATGCATAATTTTATGCACATATACATACATGCATGTAACACTGTACTTTGTATACATACACAGAACACATCCTCATGTCAGTCAACCATAACTAGTAAGTAGTCTACAAGATACCAGTACTGCGCACAAATCTCTACTTCCACTTCCTATCCTCAACAAAAAGGAAAACAGAAGATCAAGGGGATGACGATGAGAACGATAACAGCAGAAATTCCATCTAGTAGCAGTCATTTCAATAAAGAGAAGAACGGCGAACTACAAACTCCTCCAAACCATGAAGTGTAGCATTTTCACATTTTAACTGTAGCATTTCAAATTTGAAGCACACCACTCATCCATGTTATCACAAGTTTGACTATACTGCACTTTCATTTGCACCTGGCTTCACACACGACATGATGACACGCTAAGACTATGTTTTTGACTTCAGCTAAAACAAAAGATCAAAATGGCTAACAACAAACCCAATCAGCAAAGCGTACTATTGCAATCATCCCTAAATATTTTTCTTCTGCTTTCTCTCTCCTCTCTTTACTGAACTTGGCCATTTTTGGTGAAATGTTTCTACCGTTTAAAGACCTACATTGCTGTTTAAGCTGATACTATGTCTATGACGCGATTTTTTTTTTTTCTTTCCTGTTATCATTTGTTTTTGTCTCTTGGCATGGCATTTCATCACAAAGTGTAGCTGCACAGTATTGCAACAAAATCGTATCATGCTACATCAAAACCGTAGCACTGGGCAGCTCCATTGATATAATTAACTGCAGGTATGCAAAGACAGACATGGACCTTGAAACAAACCAACCATTCAGCAAAGCCATCAAACGTGATAGGAGGCAGAAAACAGACAATCTTAAAGGAAATCGACAACAAGCAACTTCTGTAATTCACATATCAAAGTACCTGCTCCTACAAATTCTACTGTTAGCACACATATCCAAAAAATAAAAATAGTGCATGTCAGCACTAGGAATTAAAGGAAAAAAAACAAACATACAAGCACTAACAACATATAACCCAGAAACACACCATGCTGAATAAGAAAGTAAGAAACAACACACAATTCATACTCTTTGCTGCTTACATCTTATGTGTAACGCAAAACAGCCTCACAGAAGGCCAAGGCCTTTAAAGAAAGAAAATAATATACAGCTGCTTACAACAAAGAACCCAAGAAATAGAGTTTCATGCTGAATAAGAAAGAAAAGAAACAAAGACACAATCCACACTCTTTGCCGCTTACGTCTTCTGAGTAACGCAGAACAGCTTCACAGAAGGCCAAGGCCATGTGGAGCAGCTCCAGATCCACGTTTTTGAGCAGCTGCACCACCTTGGCCACCGCGCCTCGGACACCAGTTCACTGCAGGTCATGTCTCCATGGCTTGCCAGGTTGCATAGTGTGTACATTGTCTGTAAGTGTAACATACGCCACGGGTTGGGAGAACTGACAGCCTGCTAGCAGAGACTAAAAAACCCACTGATGTATGTAATTCTGTCCCACCAAAATCTCCAGGACTTTAACAGATCCAACAGTTTTTTTAAAGGACCGGGATTTTATATAAACTGCCATAAACACTAATGCGTTATATATTGCTCACACTGAATGAAAAAGGTACTGTATATATTGGCAGCAGAATGAGTGGAAGAGTGTCACCTACCTCTACCACTAATGTGACAGCATCAGCAGCTGGACATGGGGTTAGCATGCATAAAATTGTTGACGCAGGAAGTTTAAAGCTTCAATGATAGGTAATAGTTAATTCAGAATCACAATAATTAAGGTAGTAGTTAATTCAGAATCACAATAATTTAGGTAGTAGTTAATTCAGAATCACAATAATTAAGGTAGTAGTTAATTCAGAATCACAATAATTTAGGTAGTAGTTAATTCAGAAACACAATAATTAAGGTAATAGTTAATTCAGAAACACAATAATTAAGGTAGTAGTTAATTCAGAAACACAATAACTTAGGTAGTAGTTAATTCAGAAACACAATAATTAAGGTAGTAGTAAATTCAGAAACACAATAACTTAGGTAGTAGTTGATTCAGAAACACAATAGTTAAGGTAGTAGTTAATTCAGAAACACAATAACTTAGGTAGTAGTTGATTCAGAAACACAATAGTTAAGGTAGTATTTAATTCAGAAACACAATAACTTAGGTAGTAGTTAATTCAGAAACACAATAATTAAGGTAGTAGTTAATTCAGAAACACAATAACTTAGGTAGTAGTTAATTCAGAAACACAATAATTAAGGTAGTAGTTAATTCAGAAACACAATAACTTAGGTAGTAGTTAATTCAGAAACACAATAATCTGTTCCGGACTTCTAATAAAAGCAGTTGTTACCAACACAAACACTTGAATAAGGAAAGGACACCTTTACTCTGTTAGGAATCTGCGGACGTTTAACCCATTTTCATCTTGATTCAACCATGTAACCTGGCTGCTTGGCTAAAAAAAAGCCCACACAAAACCTTCCACCTACCTGCTCCACTTTGCCCCTCTCCACCATCCCCTCCCCGAAAAACCAGTGCATTTAATTAAAGTAACAATCCCAAAATTCTGACGCAGTGATAATGCACATTTGATACCCTGAAGGAACAATGGAAAAATATCATGAAAATATGGACATGACTAAAAATAATTAATCACCTTGCAAATATGACATATAACATTATTTACCACAACATGTAATAATGAAGTTCACTTCACATGCCAAACAGGGAGTGGCTCAAGGCAAACTGAACTGTCACAATCACAACATGGACACTGTATTCCAAGAAAACACACACAGGCTTACACCCATTCATCACTTTTCTTTCTTATCATAAACTCATCGATCTCATACGACTGAAACCAATCACTGAACTTAACTTAAACTATAATGCTCTTCTCCCTCTCCCCTCTCCTTTCTCCCTCCTCCCATCCCCACCATCATGGCACACAACACATCAGAGTCAGCCACACCACCTACCTCTATTTGAACATCGTGTCCTTGGACCAGGAGAGACCAGAACTTGAAGCATGGGGCCGAAAGCCACGGACTGACTGACACTGTAATCACCTGCCATTGACAAATCAGTGTATCAGGACTCACTGACAAGGTCTGACCAGTGCACTGGGCTAATACGTAGGTCTGATATCTGCCAAGTCGTAACCATGAGGCTCTCTTCTTAAATTCTCTCATCTTAGCCATAAATTCATTTATCCATAAGCTTTAAATCATGCGCAGCATGGTCTCAAAACTTAGTAGACGTGGAGTAGCATGTACAGTAGTCTGCATGCAGTGATGCCCCCTTGATGAAACTGAAACTGTGTCATACCAAATCTCAAGCTTTGTTCTTGCGCTACTTCCGCAAACTTTCAGTTCACAAGAGCCATCTTTAAAAGATTTGTACCACAGGTACCATGTCAATTCATGAATTCTTGTATGGTTATTCCTTTTATGTGCCTTTTCCCCTATAATTCTCTATTCTTATTTTGCATGGTTTTGAATTGTACAGCGTGATGAGCTGGCATTCTGAGTGAGGTGTCGTGCTGCATGCATCTCCTTTACTGTTACTGCTATTGACTTCTGGGTGGTTCCACGCTCCACCTTCCTAATCTGACCTGGATAACCACCTCAAAAAGGTAACAGACCCAGGTTAAGCTGTTCCAAGACCATTGCACAACATACAAAGCGAAAGATGAATCTACCTCACAAATGAGATGACTGAATAGAAAGGAAAAGAGAAACAGTATGTGAAGTAACTTCCATAACACTGCATCTTCAGGTGAACAAACTGAACTACAACAGGTTTCAGGACTTGGTAAAAGGTTGCTGAACAGTGAAAATCAGTGTAAAAATGAACCCCCTGGAATACAATACTCAGACCTGTTTATCCCTGAAACTGCTTTTGGCATAATTTTCCAAAAAAAAATGAGAGTATTTTCCACAAACAAGGAATACAAAATTCCAAATTTTGTAAAACTGGAAATACGGGAGGTGGGGATGTTGGTGGAGGGACATTCGTTTTCCCCTGCCATCACCTGATCTCTATAATTTTTTTTCCAATGTATTTCATTTGATTCATCATATTCCTCATATTTTCGCCAAACGTGTGTACGAAATACAGCGAAATCGTATGGGTAAACAGGTCGTGAGTTCAGCTGAAAACAGCATCCTGTTCTTCAAGGAACCCCTATGTGCAAAGAATACTGAACGTACTGGTCATGTTGGATATGACCCACACGGTCTCCTTCACCACGTGGGGCAGGGGACACTCCAGCAGGAGCAGCAAGGCGGCCATGAGGCGGGGGGGGTTCTCGCAGGCGGTCAGGGTGTACTCGTCCGGCCCACAGAACACGTTGCCCAGGGCCCGCAGCATGGGCGTCACCACCTGATAGTCATGCTACACCTCAGTCATCAGTATCATACACGCTACACCTCTGTCATCACTGTCACACACGCAACGCCTCAGTTATCAGTGTCACACATGCTACACCTCAGTTATCAGTATGACACATGCTACACCTCAGTCATCAGTATCATACACACGCTACACCTCTGTCATCACTGTCACACACGCAACGCCTCAGTTATCAGTGTCACACACGCTACACCTCTATATCAGTATCACACACACGCTTCACCTCCATTATCAGTATCACACACGCTACACCTCAGTCATCAGTATCACACACGCTACACCTCAGTCATCAGTGTGATACATGCTACACCTCAGTTATCAGTATCACACACGCTACACTTCAGTCATCAGTGTCACACACGCTACACCTCAGTCATCAGTGTCACACATGCTACACCTCCATTATCAGTGTCACACACGCTACACCTCAGTCATCAGTATCATACACGCTACACCTCAGTCATCAGTATCACACACGCTACACCTCAGTCATCAGCATCACACATGCTACACCACAGTCATCAGTATCACACACAGTCATCAGTATCACACACAGACATCAGTATCATACATGCTACACCTCTGTCACCAGTATCACACATGCTACATCTCTGTCACCAGTATCACACATGCTACACCTCTGTCACCAGTATCACACATGCTACACCTCTGTCACCAGTATCACACACGCTACACCTCCATTCATCAGTCACACACGCTACACCTCAGTCATCAGTGTCACACACGCTACACCTCAGTCATCAGTATCACACACGCTACACCTCAGTCATCAGTATCACACACGCTACACCTCAGTCATCAGTATCACACACAGTCATCAGTATCACACACACTACACCTCAGTCATCAGTGTCACACACGCTACACCTCAGTCATCAGTGTCACACACGCTACACCTCAGTCATCAGTATCACACATGCTACACCTCAGTCATCAGTATCACACACGCTACACCTCAGTCATCAATGTCACACACGCTACACCTCAGTCATCAGTATCACAATGTAACGCTACACCTCAGTCATCAGTATCACAATGTAATGCTACACCTCAGTCATCAATGTCACACATGCTACACCTCAGTCATCAGTATCACAATGTAACGCTACACCTCAGTCATCAGTATCACAATGTAATGCTACACCTCAGTCATCAGTATCACAATGTAATGCTACACCTCAGTCATCGGTATCACAATGTAATGCTACACCTCAGTCATCGGTATCACAATCACAACTTATGGGTGAGGTCAGCACAGACTCCAAAGAAAAAAATTGCTCATCTGGCTGTCTTAACTCTTGCCAGCTCTGCCATTGGGGAATGAATTGTTGAACAGAACAAGCTTATGTCAGCTTACCAATAAAAAAAAAAAAAAATGAAATGATTATGCATGAAAATATGTCACATGTAAAAAAGCCGGAAAAAATATCTTTAGATTATGAGTTTGTACAAAATCTGTAGAATCCAACCACAGTAAATCTTTGTGACTGCTGAAACAGGAACAATGAAAAGATACCAAGATAATTTTGCTTATAGCCCAGCCGACCACAAAGGGCCATATCAGGGCTGTCACCACGTTAAAATCAACTCACAAGTCATTCATCCACACAATTCTTTAAAAGACATCGTCTAAAATCTCATCCAAAACTTCGCTAAAAATCTTTCCACTGTAAAATCTCAGATCCGATGAAAAATGTTAACCTCTTTCAAGAACTCAAAGATCGCGTCAGGCGGGACATCTCTGAACAAGGTTTTCATGGAATCTGCTGTAAAATGCTTGTGTCTCACATCGTGCAAATCCCAACACTCTAAAAGAATATGTTTCATTGTGAGTGGCACATGACACGGATACCAAAAGATACCCAAGGGTGTGGTATTGAATACAGACATTCAACAATCAAGGGACTTAACTGGTGAGATTCGAGTGTGAACTGAACACAGGACCCATAGGACAAAGGTACAAGGCTTGATTCACACAGCCAACTGGGCCCCCGTCCATCATACCAAAGACACCTTACCTCCCCTCCTTGCAGCTGGCGAGTCATAGCGGTGTGTGAACGACGATGTCCACCAACACAGGCAGGAACCCCATTGACACCATCTCCATCACAACATCTGGGCTGCCAACGAAATACATGTGCAGGTAAGGAGATGTAAAACACCTTCAGGCATTCTTCCTGTTGAAAGCCCTTTCTTCCAGCTGAAAGCCCTAGGGGTTAATGACAGCGACGCCAGATCTGCATACATCAAACATGCCTAATGCTATCATCAAAAAAAAAAAATGCAAACGCATCAACTTAATTGTGGAATTGGACAGACACTCATGATGTACGCATGACCATACATATGACTTATGGTCTCTCAAACATACATTCATTCATTTACAAAGGAAGAAGGATAAAAACAACAGTTACTGAAAGGCAAAAACGTTCTCTCCTCTTACTCCCTTCCACTGAAATCACAAAAAAAAAAAAACCCTGATAGTGGCAGTAGAGAGTATACATCATAGAAGCCTACAATCGAACAGTTGGTGAGTTTGTAAGCACAGCTGACAGCAAGCTGGAATGTAATACACCAACAAAATCTCAATCTGTGTTTTGACATCTTGGTTGCAGTTAATGGCATGTCTTGGACAAATCTGGTCCATTTTTTCTTATGTGTGGTCCGAGTGTATGGTTAAAGGTACATAAATCATTTCCAGGATGTTTAAAACCTAACTGCCTAAATACAGGCAAGAGTATGTGTGTGCGCGTGTGTGTGTGTGTGTGTGTGTGTGTGTGTGTGTGTGTGTGTGTGTGTGCTAATGGCATACACTGACGAGGGATGTCTACAAATATGTGTCTGGAGTTCATTCTAAAGCTGCAGCCTTATCTCCCCTGCCCTCTCAGCATCATTACTCCCATGCTGCTCATTCTGACTCTCCTGTACACAGCTACACTCAGGTTCATCCTGCCATAGGCTGTGTACCAGCAGCCCACCAGGAACAGTCAACACCTGGTCTTCATACACAAAAGTTTTTCACCAAATCTGTGTATGATACACACGTTTTTCAACAAGATGCACATTTAAGTGTCAGAGCTGAGCAAAGAGTTTACGCTGTCTGACGAAGGAAGAGAATGACGTTATCACCTGTTAAAAACGGATTTTTCTTGTTATCCACTGCTTAGTGGTATCAGCAGCCATCAATTTAGTTAACACATCAAGAGGCCATCAATCTCCATGTCTGCAACACTCTTCCCCCACTCCCCCACCACCACTTCCCCACCAACACACAAAAAAAATTAGCAAACAAAAAGTGCAATACCTGTTGGTGAGATAGGTCATGACCCAGCCCAGCTCACTCAGCACATCGGGCGTGACTTCCGTGTTCTGCAGCAGCTGCAGCATCACCTTCAACAGGCCGGCCTGCACTGCATCACTGCACAGACAGCCACACGTCAGCCTGTCTTCACTGCAAAGGGTACCTGCTTTCTCGTGCAGAGTGCAATTAAAGTAATATCAATCTAATCAAACTATAAATTGTGATGCGCTTTGTCAAATTCTCAAGACAGTCAGTCAAAAGACGATCGTTGTATTGCAACACATACCATGACCCCTGGTCAGACAGACGCTGTGATGAACACTGGGTTCATTCTCGTACAACAGCACTGTGATCATGTGATCTCTGCCCATCATGACATTTCAACAGGTGAGAGGGGGGGGGGGGGGGGGAGCTGGCTGTGCCCATGAATTCTCCAAGCATCATCGTTCCTGTTGCATACCTATCAAGTGCTTTAAAGACTTGAACTCACAACCCTTGAGTCCAACGCTAAAAACCCTTGGCCATCCCACCTCCCTGTTAAAGTGCTATGTTTGTCCATAACACACTTTAACTGGAGTCCCAAAGCAGTCACTTACAGATATTCACATTCTCCCACCTCTTTTGAAGTAAGTCTACCAATTCACCTTCTTTTTTTTCATGTAGCATTTGGATCTCTTCTCATTCTGTCATTCACTGGTTTGATCGTGGACATTCTGGTACATAACCTGTGCCTGCACCTGCGTCTATGAGTGACAGAACTGGGAAAAGTGGAGGGGAGGATGACAAGACCTCATATATACACGTACGCACACAAAAGACAAAAGTTTAATGTGTCTTGGCTACCACTTTCAGCTTGCCATGCTCCAGAGTGTGGGCTTGTTCAGCTGTGCTGTAAAAGACAATGTACTGAGCCAGGCTGTTGTCTAGCATTAGCCTGGATCTGATGGGTTTGAACAGAAGTATGATGACAGCAAACAACATACTGTCACCAAAACAAAGGTAACGATCAATTTAAAAACATTTCAATTTAAAGACAAACCTTCAAAAAGAGATGTAATGAACAATCTTCACTGGTTTTGACATGACATCCTGCTCCATAAATCTGCCAAAATGATTTTTTCTTCAGGAGTGAAACAAAACATAAACACCACGAACACTTTCACTCCACGATGTTACTCACTTGCAAATGCTGTGCAGCTCTGCAATCAGGTTGCTAATTGCGAATGCTGCCGACTTGACACAGGCTGGTGTCGGACTCTGTTTTGTGAACAGACAGAAATGTGTACTTAAACACTCTGTTTTTGTGAAACAGACAGAAATGTGTACTTAAACACTGTTTTGTGAAACAGACAGAAATGTGTACTTAAAACATCAGGGTGTAAACACCAAACTTCGTTTTCAAACCACACAAAGAGGATGAGGATGGATCAGAGATTTGGTGGAAAAAGGGGAAGAGCACCAATTCAGTTATACTCCATCTCTCTTCACCCCCCCCCCCCCCCCCCTTCAAAAAAGGAAAAAAAAAAGGAAGCGCATAGTACAGCCCTGTCATCTAGTCCCCAATAAAATGTCGAAAGGCAGCAGCATTACAGGACACAAACCAGGGTGCATTGGTACACACAAAACAAGGTGTAAATCTATGCTAATTTTTGTACACAATCGAAACAAGTGAAATTTTGACAAACAATTCCTCAGATGTCACAGACAACAGACATAGAATGCGCACAAACCAATACACCCCAGATCACAGCCATCATAACATGGCGGCACCCCGCAGACTGGGACACTCATTCACTCTCTGACTCCATGAGCAAACAACCATTGTCATTGATAAGGGGGCTTAGCAGCAGGTGGTGTACTGCACACACTGGACCAGAACAAACATCACCAACGTGACCTGGTGGCACTGTAGTGTCTCCTCTCAAACAGGATAATATGTCATAGCGACTCCATGTGAACTGTTTTGTCTGTGGACAGCCAGCACCGGGGCTGTGACAGGACAAGCCTGGCCATGGTTGTGTACCAGAAGCCAGGATGAGTAGCCTTGCTTCTGAGCTAGCACAGAAGACTGAGACAGAAGAAAAACTTGATTCTTTATTATCTAGTGTTACTATCAGTAACTGGAAATGTCTTTGGAATATCCTATTATCAACATCGCTTGTGGGGTCTGGAATAGCTCAGTTGGTAGAGTGCCGGACTCGTGATCCTGGGGTTTGCAGGTTCAAATTTAGGCACAGGGGGATTTTTCCCTTGCAGTTAACATTGGTTCTGACTCCATTCCCCATACAGTCCTTCAAATGGACTACTATAAACCAAGGTTCTGAGTATGAACGCACGCACAACATCTTGCACACACGTAAAAATCCATCACCAACTTTCCAAAGAGAAGGCCAGTTTGTCTGTTGGCATGGATGACACGTTACACATAGCATGCAGCAGCTTCCCCCGAATGGAGTATGGCTGTTCTTAATGGCGGTATAAAAAACGTCATACACACAAAACTCCACTGCCTGTCTATACAGGCAGTGTCCGCAGGAGTATTAGCCTGTGTACGCAGAAAGAAAAGAAAGAAAACATTGCTTGTTGTACATCTTAACCCCAGCTCCTAGTTACCTGTGAAACCATGCTGTAAAACAAATCTGAATGTGGAATTCTTCCTTGCAGTTCATTCTGAAATGGTTCTGTAATACATGCACTTATCTGACCAGCCCAAATGCTGCAAGAAATTTTGATTCTACGCTGTTGTTAAACCTCCAGTCTGACTATTTTCTTCTCTATCTTCCGGTTTTTGATGTGTGTTAAATACAGAGCAGCTTCAAGCACTTGGGTCTCACATGTCAAAAGTTGTTGCACTTATAAGTTTTCATGCAAGTGAATCATAAACATGAAGAGACATCCAGTCAGAGGACACATGGACCCTGGCGTGAAGTACAGTGCTTCTGCCATTAACATGACCACTTTGAGATCTTTTTTGAACAAATGACTTGGCCGATGGATGACAGCCATTAACGAAGCAATTTGTATTGCCTGAAATCAAATGGAAAGGGCGGTTTGGTAGATGAACCTGTATAAATCAAAAATGTTTCAGCAAGGGCTGTACAGTTAGTTTCAACAATGCATACAGAAGTATCTCATAGGACCGATGCCGACAGACAAGGACAACAGATTCTGTGTACCTCCAGCAGTTTGATGAGGGGAGGGAGACAACCCATGGAGTGGAGCAGCGTGCGACACTCCACATGTCCCCTGCCATGTTGCCAGAGCCCACGCACACTGGTCCTGCACACAGAAAGGGGGACAGCACTCATCAACTACCATCCCCTCCAATCCTTTCCCTGCAATAAATGAAGATGAATAAAAAAAGAAACAAGGGAAAATGAAACAATGGGAAAAAGTATCAAACAATAATGTAGGATTTTTTTTTTTTTTTACCTCATCCCAGGACAAAAATTTTCTACACTCAAAATACATAAACACAAAACAAAAGAACAAACAAAAATGTAAACTTTCTGTGTCTGCAGTGAGTGGATAAATTCAGAAGAAAATAATGTTAAAAGAAAACAAAATAATCCCAATAGACAATTACCTATATAAAGAAATAAACGATTCCTTCTAATTATAAAGCATAGTGCTTTGAGAAAGCTTTTGGAAGATAGGATCAGGCATTCTCCTCCTTCTTGTCCATATCTTAGTATTACACAGAAAAGTACATATCACTTCACTGAAGCCCTTGTGAAAGTTGTTCAAAATATGGAGAAACAGTAATACTAGACAAGCTCAGATTGATGCCTTTATTTCAGGTCTGCTTTGAGTATTTCAAGGCAGTAATATCAAAAACATGAAAGAAGAAAATAAAGATTTGCTCATCACAAACACTGTCTGACTCTTTCTCTTTTTCCCTTCACGCACAAGCACTCACACACATATACACACCTGAAGCACTGGACTGGAACCAGAAATGTAGGCAATACAGTAGGGACCAGCTGCCTTAGCCAGTGCCAGCACATGTTCTGGGCGTCCCGTGGCCACGTTGGTCATGCACCAGGCCACCTGCTCCTGCAGGTCTATCCTGTTCCCCGTCAGGATGCCCCCCAGCTTGGCAAGCAGTTGTCTACCCTGTAACACCCGACTCCCATTTATGGAAACGAAGGGGTCTTGGAGAGGTTATATGAAGGATGACATATAAGAAGCTAAAGCTGGGATCTGAGAGAGGTCTGATGAAAAACGCTACTGCAGTCAGGGTTCAGGTGCTGATGTTCCTTATGTTCATGACAAAACAGAGCACAGCCAGGCTGGCAAAAGCTGACAAACCTTAAAGAAGCCGACTAAAAACCAGACAAGGAAATGCTCTGTATCATGTGTATGTGAACTGCCATCTCTTCTAGTCCTAAAGACAACAAAATCCAAAGCTTACAGAAACCAGCCAAGTGAATGCGCGCTACGTGAAAAACTATCTCTTCATCATGCTCTTAAGTGATCCCTGCTGATGTCCATGCAAAGCAGAAATATTTTTCTTTCCTCAATGAAAATGCACATTTTACATGTTTTCAGTGTCATTTCACATCCCTGCTTATGGCCTGTTGCTCAGACTAGAGGATTGCCTGATATATGCAAATGCTAAATGCCAAATTCAAGATCAAATTTCAGAGGATACTTGGACTGCATGCATAGCCCATTTTTTAATCACCTCATCCACAAGCAGGTCATCTCGAACTTCACAGAATGCCTCTGTAGATAAATATCAGTGTGAACTAAATGCTGACTGTGAAAACAGATTGCAAATCTTTCAGATCAACAGTGGTATCATTCCCACACATATCTAGTACTCATGTAAAGTCTCACTTAGAAAGATTCACTTAGAGAGAAAGATTGCCTATTGCAAGAGAGAGAAAGATTAGCCTATTGCAAGAGAGAGAAAGATTAGCCTATTGCAAGAGAGAGAAAGATTAACCTAACTGTGTCGATCTAAAAAGCACAGAATTACAGAACTACCACAAATTCATACCGGAAAGAATGTCAATGAATTCTGGTCCCTGAGTGAAAGCACGGCACAACTTCAGCAAACATTCCATGATATTGTCTCCTTTCTTTTTTAGTTCTCTGCATGCTGCTTCTGTCTGCAATCACATACACACACACAGACCCTATACACCACACTACATACATTTTGTTGTTACTCAATCAACAACACAAAAACATTATAAATGTTGAAATGTCTCCGTCGTTTAGAAAATATCAAATCCTCCTATATATGTTTCTACTCAATCACCAACTCAAAAACAATAAAGATTTTGAAGTGACTCTATCATTTAGAAAATATCAAATCCTTCCATATCTGTTTTAAGTCAATCAACAGCTCAAAAACAATTAAGATTTGACGTGTCTCTATCAATATCATTCACAAAACATCAAATCCTCCTATATATCTGCACACATGCGCATGAGTTCATAATGTAAGCATTCTAGACAAATGCATGGTCTTCCCAGTGTATGAACCTCTCTTCTTCTTCTTACTGTGTTCCCTGTGCACTTTCTAGAGTCAGTTTATTCTTCAGACAGCTGTTCACTGCTGGAACCCCATTCTCTTGTGCAACTTTTTCCATAGATGAACCACTGTGCGAGGTCAGGTTCCACAACTCCGCAAACTGCTGAAGGTAGGACAAGAATGGAGATTGATGTGGACTGGAGTCTGGAGGCCTGTGTCACTTACAGGATCTTTTGTCAAAGCATACACAGCATCGCCTCACATTTACTGCTTTGTGAGGCAAAACATTTAAAAATGCAGATCTGGAGAGTAAGGCAGTCGGGACTGGAGGGTGGGGGGATCCGTGAATCCCCTCCTGTATTGTACACTCGTAAAAAAACAGTTAAAAAAAAAAAAAAACAGCTTCAACAGTCATAAGTGCATTCTAAAGAGTAAGAAATGAAAATTGTCACAATATCACATTATCAGTACATGCTGACAATGTGCAGATATGGCTCCTAATGCCCCTGCCCTGCCCTCCTCCTCCCGTCCACATCTTCTGATCCTCCCTTACCACAATTCAACACGACTCAGGTGAGAGTTAAACTGATCTTAATCTCTTGAATCACAATACATGTTTCACATGTTCAGGAGAGCATTTTAGTTGCGCTGAATGAAAATACATTCTGGTACTTTCTCTAACTCAACAACATTCTGAATGATATGGACCACTTGGACCTCCCCCCCTCCTCCTTACCTTCAACTCTCTCTCCAGGATAAAGTGGTCTACCCCTCGATTTCTCGAAAACCACAATAAATTTTTAATAAAAATGAAACAAGAAAATCTCTGACAATCAGACACCTGTTTCACATTGGACGAAATCAGCTGGAGAGGGGAGAGTAGAAGGATGGTCTCTTTTGGTATTGAATGAATGATCACTTTAAACTGATATTCAACTCTATTTTCCTTTGTTGATAATGTTTGCTTTCATGCCAACAGTTTTGCACGTTCTTTTCTTACAGGGATCTATACGTACCTCTTCCAAAGAAATGTATCCCTCTTCCTCTTCTGCGTCTCCCAGCCTAACTCGCTTTGCATTGAACTTGCGGTCTCTTTTGCCCTTTCGGATTTCTGGGGAAAAAAATTTCTGCCCATACAACACTGTTATTCTTGACATAACAACAAAAACCAACTCCCCACCCCCTTTCTTGCAAAAAAACAAACAAACAAACACCACCAAACTAATTGCTAAACAAAGAGTGTAAGAGTTATCATACTTTGAGAAAAAGACAAGAAGGAAATGAGAAAGGGAGATTTAGTGATGGTGATGGACAAAGATAAGACTGGACATGTGTGTGTGCTTGGGCTCCCTCTCACTCAAACAAACACCACACACACACACACACACACACACACACACACACACACACACACACACACACACACACATGTACTTGTACACACACACACACACACACACACAGGTGATCAATCAAAGAACCTAGAAAATGGTCAAGAGGTACTGGTAAGCATTGACAACAGACAACAGTAGTAGTAAAGTAAAGGGACGGGGAAGAGGAGAGGGGATGGCAGGAAAATGGGGGCAACATCGAATAAGACTGTAGGGCTGACTACCGGGCACAGGTAAGGACTTGGAACATGCTTTGCATGACTAGCGAACTGTAGTTTCAGTTTCATTATAGCAGACCCAGCCACACAGGGTCTTTGCAGGGCCATAACCACACACACTATTACAAATCAACTAGCTCATGCCCTGATCTTTGAACAGAGACTGAGTGTCCAAGAAGTAAGCAACATACACAGTAAAACTATTAACAAAAATGGAGTACTAGTAGCTAGCAACTGGTATCTTTAATGTGGGTAAGACTAGGCACTTATGAGGGTGCCCACTAGTCCATTTAATTCATTACTCCTAATCTTTTTAAGTAACAGATTAATGGTAAGTATCACACACACACACACACACACACACACACACACACACACACACACACACACACAGCCACATGGGCAAACAGATACTGCACAAGTCATGACTAGCGTCAGCTCTGGACAGTGTTTACATCTTCACTACTAACCAGGAAAAAAAAAAAAAAAAAAGCTGGCAGGTTATAATTGCAGATAAGAGAAAATGTGTAAGGATTATAAAGACAGATGAATGGGCCAGCCCACAAAGGCAGAAAAGACAGTGGATGGCACTGAAAGTAAGAAATACATACAAGTGTTACTGTTAGAAACATTACACAGAAACTCATAAACAATAAAATGCCATCTGAATGGCTGAGCAACCAAGACAAATTTTCAATCTGTCAGGATTCACAATAGTTTTTCTCAGTCAGTATTCTTGGCCCACAAGTAATTAAATTTTAACTGATCATGCAGTTTATGACATTCTTTTTACTATATGAAAGCGATGGGCACAAATAGATGTCATCACTCAATTTATCTACAGCTACGTTTATAATGTTACAACTTACTTTCACTGTGAAGACAAAGACAGAGGTCATGAAGAAAAGACTGAAAGAGGTTGCTTGTAAGTAATCTTGGTGATATTCACTTCTAATGATATTTTCATTCAACTGTGTGTGAGTGTGAATGCTGCAGACATCAACTTTCAGCAATTTAAAAATCATACATACACACACACACACACACACACACACACACATAATATTTATATATATATATCTATATCTATACGATATATATATATATATATATATATATATACACATATGTTTTAAAAAAAAGGTATTAAAGGAAGTTTTAAAACTACAGATCTGTTTCGAGTGCTTGCTCTCTTCAGGATGGTTTAGTGTCACTCACTGCTGATGTTATATAGCCTGATGTGCGAGTTGGCTGTATGTGTATTTCAATTTTGTTTACATTTCGAAAGTGTGTTTGCACGTGTGGGTTGGCTGCATGTGTAGCTTGGTTCTCAAGTTATTTGTGGTTCAGAGTGTTTTGCTAACAACGATTTCCATTTGTGCTGCAGTTGTTTACTACTTTTATTTTGGTGTTTAGAGTTGCTAGATGTGATTTGCAAAGTATAAACCATTTTTTTTCTGTTAAGCATAGGTTGCATCTTTTTTTTAAATGTTATTGTATGGTGATGCCCTTTTTATGATTTTCCAGGATATATTGTAGTTTACTTTTTTATCTTTGAGTCTCCAAATGTATTTGCTCAGTTCTGTTCGGTTCTTGTATTTTTCTTTATTGAATGACTGTTTGTGGTTTGCATATTGGTGGTTTTGAAATGGTTTTCAGTGATTCCTATGTATGTTTCTTTTTCATTTCCTGATGTCACAGTAGCTTGGTATACAATGTTATTGTAGAGGCATTTTATTGTTTTAGTGGACATTGTTCTTTATTGGTGCAATTGCAAGATTTCCTTTCATCACCCTTCTTTGCTGCATTGCTTTTCATTTTGTTGGATGAATCATATATATATATATATATATATATATATATATATGTTGTTGCACTCTAACAACAACAATAAATCAATTGGACACACAGTCATTTCGTATATTTCTTTAGAGTGTGCTGTGATAAAAAATGTATGTGGGTATTTTTTTCTTGTCCTCCAAAGTTATTACCTGGACTGAAATCCTGGCAAGCGCAATTTAGAAAGAAAAGGGGTACTTACCACCAAAGACACAAACAGATTACAGGACAAAACACGATTCATTTCAACCTCTTGGGTCGTCTTCAGGCAAAAAACAAACAACATTTAGGACAGTGAAAACGAAGTATGAGAAACCACTTATCTTCTCATATTCGGCGCAAAATGCATTCATTTCATTTTGAAACTGGCTAGCTTAGTTAAAAATTCACCCCAATGTTGCACAAGTTGCGAGTTTAAACTGAAGCACAATGACCCGGAAATTAGCATTCTATCTTACGGACAAATGTGCCCTGCAAACTCTTTGACCACATACTTGTCAAAAATCCCTCAACAACATGAAATCCGACAAAGCAAGTCCAGTGAATTATAGAATTAATTCCCTTCAGTTTGTTGAATGATCAACTCTTGAGGTTCACAGCGATTAGCCTAGCTTGATGTCTCAGTTTCAAACCCCACATTTATAACCCAGATAGAAACAAAACGTGCACTTTTCATGAAGTCTTAGCTACTCCATTTTACCCGTCAAAAGTATTCCCACTGATGAAACTTACCAATTTGTGTTTCTCTTTGCTTGACACGTAAATTTTGAACAGTTGGGGCCATGTGTTTGTGTTTTCGCTTTGTGGTCCGCCATCTTTGAAACTTCTCCTGTAAGTCAGAGAGAGTTGTGTTCCTTCCATACGGCTGCTTGTCTCCCTTCCGAACAAAAATCCTCCTTTCTTTCAGGGTGACACATTAAAAACTATACCCATCTGAGATTTGTCCGATACTTTACCACACCCCGGAGCAGTGTTCATATTATCTTTATGGACCATGTCTTGATATATGTCGTAAGACATTATCTACATCAAAAGAATAAACCAGTAGGGTAACTCTTTTTTATGGTTTATTTACTACTGTTCCCTACCTCATTTTATTTTCAATTTCATTCTCCACATCAAAAGAAACTAGATTTAGAAAATACCTATGATTATTGATGAGGACAAATGACTGTCGAATTCCTTTATTAGTACCTCAGGACATTGTCCTGACAGGGGTCTCAAGAATCCTTTATGAGCAAAAGCTAGGATCAAAGGACAGTCACACCCATGCATTTTTGCGTTGCTTCTTTGCAAATTTGCTTATTATTTATTTATTTATTTGTTCATTTATTTTTATCTAGATATGTGACCATTCAATACTAGTGGTCAGCTAGTGTTACTGTCCTAATCAACAGTCTCAGTTTAAATGAGTTAGAAAGTCACTCTGAATCCCAGGCTGACGACGTCAGCTTACGGTGCTGTTTAAGACAGTAAACAGCCTTGTTGATGTTCCTCCTGGCCCTTACATTCAGCCAGCAAATGCAACACTACAGATCCAGGCCTACTTGACTACATTTCGTCAGATTCCTGTCAAAAAACGTTTCTTCTTCCGTTGAGTCTCCACAATCAATCAACAGGCTGATTATTTTGAGACTGTGCAACGGGGGATCTGCTAAAAAAAAATAAATAAATAAAAAAAAAATCTAATTCCTATTTCATTAACATGAAATTACTTACATTCATACCACAAAGTGACACCCCCCCCCCCTATCTTGCCTACTCACTAGCCTACACACACACACATACACACACACACACACACACACACACACACACGCACGCACGCACGCACGCGCACGCGCGCGCACACACACACACACACACACACACACACACACACACACACACAAGTTAAGTGCAGAGCTGCCAGCAGGCTACCACGGTCGCTTTTCGTCCATTACTATGGACTAGTTGGCCCCTGGTTGCAGTAGGCAACTAAGGCCTGCAACATCCTTCCGCTCATCCAAAATCAGTACATTCAAAATCCCCCCCCCCCCCCACCCCCATGCATTCCAGGTTAGAATGCTGTCTTCCGGCTTTGGTAGCCGAGGCTTCTCCTCTGGCATCATTCTGGAGGGATCTCAGCAAACTCTCCTATTAAATATAGGCGGAGGGGATTGTTTTGAGGTAGGGGTAAGTGATGGACGAGCTGGGGCTGTTCGGGTCGGGATTTATTTCACGTTTTGGCAGCTTGGCCTGGCCTTAATCCCTTGAAGCAATTCAGAGTAGACTCATCACCACCACCATCCCCTTATCACAGGTTCTTATACACAGTACGCACGTAAGTCACCGAGGGTCTGATCAGACAGCGTGACTCTCCAGATTCGAGGCTTGAAGATACGTATTCATTTTATCCATAGCTAAGCATCTTTTTTAAAATCATTTTTTTCCCTCATGACAGTTATGATCGTAGCTCCTCCTCAGACAGCCAGCTGCATCCACTTGTCGACGCATCATTTTGCACTTAAAGATCAAACTCAGGTGCCCCCGCAATTCACAATGGATTCTTTTCAGGCGAGGGGAAAATAGGAAAAGACCGAATGCAGAGAGAGTCGGCCGATACACAAACTTTCTTCTTTCTTTAAACATCCGCCATCATCATTTTGATGGTTCTGATGTGTGTAAAAACTGAGGGGTTCCACAAGGCTGTTGTTGACATAGACATGTAGGACTGGCAGTAGGGGCACTTGTGGGGTGGGGGGCGGGGGTGGTAGGGGGGGGGGGGGAGTGGGGGGGGGGCGCTGGTTGGTCAAATTTGGTACTTGAAACACTCCACTGAGGTTGAGGAAATTCAGGAGGCAGGCTGTTCCAGTCCCCTAACGAACAGGCCCCAAAGAGGAAAACGTTGAATCAAGTCTTACAAGCAGGGAAGAGATATGTCTCCCCTGAGACTGTCTTGTAGACCTCGCTGGGGTGGCTGTTCCAGTCCCTGACAGTCCTCGGCAAAAGGAAAATCTCCTGTAATTGGTTTTACAAGCAGGGAGGAGATATGTCTCCCCGT
The DNA here is from genome assembly GCA_016801955.1 of Conus betulinus. Lineage (NCBI taxonomy): Eukaryota > Metazoa > Mollusca > Gastropoda > Neogastropoda > Conidae > Conus > Conus betulinus. The sequence continues at coordinate 165,046 of JADBJO010003342.1, read as the reverse complement.
GAGACTGTCTTGTAGGCCGTGCTGGGGTGTTTGGTGTGGGCCTGTA